>CAKNWT010329566.1:0-10373 GCA_932066315.1 Andricus coriarius | reverse complement strand
CTTTTCTCTCCCCATCCCTTTTCTAAACACTTTGGTACTCCTTCCTTGTTTATCATCTTATACCATTTATTATATTTTGATTCCTCAATCATCCCCCATATTTATATTAATTGTCTTTCCCTCTCCCCTTTTTCCACTTCTTCATAGTTTACTCCAGTCCTGTCTTCTATATCTATAGCCTTAAAGAAGTCCGTCCTTTCTTCTTCCCATCTCGTTAATTCCATCGCCCACCCTCTCCTTTCTTCTTTCTACATCAAACAGTTTCTCACTAACTCCCCCCCCCCTTTTCCCCTCCCACAGCTTCGTCGCGAAATTCGATGCCCTCCTTCCCGCTCTAGTACTTAATGTTTCCCTTTGCGCTTCTTCTCTCACAATATATCCCGGCGTCCTCCAGTCTACCCCCAGCGTCCACCCTATATACCTTTCTTGTAAACTCTGAATTTCTTTTCTTTCTTTCCATCCCCATATCTCTGCTCCATAACCTAATACTGGCCATACCAGCGTATCAAATAACCACCTTCTCCTTCTCCAATTTTTTTTAAACTTCTTTTTCCTATTCCCCATATCTGTTTCATTACCCCTGCTGCTTTATTTTAACCTTTCTCTTATATGAGCTCTATAGTCTCCATTTGTTTGCAAGGTATATCCCAGATACTTAGATTCTTTAACTTCTTCTAGTTTTATTCCCTTCCACCTTTGTCTTTTCTACATTTAAATTTAACCTTTTCCCATCTAAGTATTTCTCTAATCCAATAATTAAGCCCGCCATCCTTTGTGCCATCAACACTACATCGTCCGCGTATGCCAGTGTATATATCTTTTCGTTCCCTATCCTAACTCCTCCCAACCCTTTTCTTTTAGTTTCTTCTTCCAATTCTGATATTAATATATTAAATAAAAGTGGGCTCAGAGTACACCCTTGCCTCACTCCTCTCACCAACCATAAGCTATCTCCTCGTTGCTCTCCTACGCCTTTAAGTCCACGAACATTGCTATCATTGCCCCTTTCTCCCTTTTAATCCTCTTATTTACTAGATAGTTCAGAACATATGCAAGGTGTCCACGCTGAGGCTTACTAAAAATTATGCAACCTGTCTCACACGACAATGCTAACCTTATGGCCGTGTATGGCGGGTTGCATACTTTTTGGTGAGCTCCTGCGTGGACACCCTGTATGTTGTCCTCCATACTCTATCGCACATTATCCATACCCATTCCTCTAATTCTGTCCCCCCATATTTCCAGACTTCATTTGGAATCTCATATATGCCAGGAGCCTTTCCATCTTTCATCATCACTAATACCTTGATTATGTCTTCCCTTGTAATGTCCTCCTCCTCATCTGTTTCATTGCCATCTTTTCCTCCTTTCCTAACTTTCCTCTCTACCCCTCCTAGCAATTCCATATTGTTTCCATTCTACCATCTCAATCTCGTGGTTTACACTTTTCCTTCTTCCTCTCTCTCTATTTACTACCTTTGAAACCTCCTCTTCCGTCCTAGTCTTCTTCGCCTCTTCTTCTAACCATTTATTTTCCTCCTCTTTTTTTTTTGTCACGCAACTCAGTATACTCCTTCTTTTTTCTCCTATATTCTTCTCAACTACTTATTCCTTCTCTCCATTTTCTTAATTCCCTTCTCACTTCCTTTTTCTTCTGTTTACATTCATCATCTCAGCCACTTCTATCCCCTCCTTCACTAACCTCTTTTTTTCTTGTGCACTCTAACGCTCGTTTTATTTCTCCTATCGTTATTTCCATTTCCTTGTTTACATTTACTTCCCCCATTTTGATACTCCTGACTTTTTCTTCAAACTGTTCTTTACCTTCCATTGACCAATCCCCTCTTCCTGCTCTTGTTACTTTTGCTTCCTTTTTATTCTTATTGTTATTACCCATTTCTCCCTCTACTGTCACTATTAAGGGAAAGCGATCCGAATCTATACAGTCCCCTACCTCTATATTCTTAACCTTTTCCCTTACCTCGTCGTCCACTACCACATAATCAATTACCGTTCCTCTCTTTCCTCCTGAACGTGTATATTCTCCTTCCTCATCCCCCTCTATACTTCCGTTTAGGATAAACCATCCCATCTCCCCGAGGCTCTTCAACCATTTCTTTCCCTCCACATTCAGTATCTTGTCTTTGGATTTCCTTTCTCGCTCTCCACCCCTTTTCCTTCCTCCTCTACTCTACTACTATCTTCCACATCTCTCCTCCCATATTTATCTCTTCTACTATTATTCCTTCTTTGTATTCTTTCATCACCTTTCTATTTTTTTCTGTAATACATTCACGTCTCCATCATTACTACTACATCCCATTGTGTCCAATTTTTCATAAACTCCCTATCCTTTCTTTCTAAGCCTGGTATATTCTAATAGCATATCCTCCAATCTTGCCTACTTTCGTTTCTCGGCTCTTTTTGTTTCCTACTACTTTTTATTTCCTAAACCACCCGATGCTTTCTCTCCTAGTTTCCCGATACCTCATTTTTTACTAACTCTTCCCTGTCCTTGTCCCAATTCCACCATACACCTTCTATCTGTATTCTCCCATACTTAACCCATGTTCTTCTTCCCTTTCTTCTTTCCTCTTCCGCTTTTTTCCTTAACTTATGCTGCATATTCCTTTCTACTTATGTCAAATCATCCTCTATTCTCTCCGAATTTCCATATAACATCCTCTTCTTTGTCATTACTTCCTTCTTATGTTCCAATTTTTTTAGTTTCACCAGTACCATTCTCTCCCCTCTTCGCTCTTCCCTTCCTACACCTCGCACTTCCTCTATCTCTAGCTTAGTATCAATCCTTTTCGGTACTAAAATTTCGGAATTAAAATAAAAGAATAATAAAGAATGAAATGTGTACTTTATTCTCCAATATCTGAATAAGCAGTCCTGGACAGAGGTACAGAAATTAGTAAAACATTTTCACGCAAAAATGGAATAATTAAATTTTCAGATAAAAAAATTAATTTCCACTAGAAAAAGAAGAATTTTCAACAAAATAGTTAAATTCGCAACCAGCGAGATGCATTTTCTACTAAAATGATGAAGCTTCTACCAAAAAAATGAGTTCAAATTTCGATCAGATAGTTGCATTTTGAACCAAACAAGATAACATTTCTACAAAAAGAGCTGAATTTTTAACCAAAAACGAATTTTCATCGATGGGGTTTAATAGCAAAAAATACAATACCGGACCTAATAACCGAAAAAAATAAACTTCCAAACAAAAATAAATAAATAAAATTATATTAATCCATCACATTTTTAGATTAAAAATTTTATTTTCCACCAAATAAATCAAAACTTTTGACTGAATACATAGATTTTCAACAAAATAGTTGAATTTTCAACCAAAAAAGATAAATTTTAATCGAAAAAAGTCTAGTAAACAAATTAATGTACATTCTAAAAGAAAAACAATTTTCCAACAAACTAGTTCAACTTTAAACCAAAAAAAGCAAACTTATAACTAAAATGATATAACTTCAACTATTATATATTTCATTTTCAAGAAAAGAGATGCAATCAAAACAATCCATATCGAACAAACAAGATTATTTTTCTAGCAAAAAATACTAATTTTAGAATAAAAAGATAAATTTTTAACCAAACATAGAATAGTTAAATTACGAGTTCAAACATTGATTTTCAACGATAAAGATTAATTTTCTACAAAAAAGTCGAATTTTCAATATATTAGATTCAGATTCTACCAAGTAGTTAAATTTAAAAAAAAATGAATTCCCGACATAACATTCCAATTAGATAGTGGAATTTGCAACGAAATGTTGAATTTTCAACTTGAAAAAAGGAATTTTCATAAAAACAGTTGAAATCTCGACTAAAAAAATTACCTTCTAACAAAACAGATCAAGTCGCAACAATATGATACAATTTTCAACTAAATCACGAAATTTTCAACCAACTCTTAAAAATTTTCTTTAACCCTTAAAGCGTTATGCAATGTAATAATAACAAAAAGCACCATTTGGGGTCATGGGCGATCTCTGTCGGGGAAAATGTCGTATTGCAAAGAGAGTAGCCGTTACTTCAATTCCAAAACATTACTGAATAATCTTTAACTATCCTCTTAGTGTGCAGGTCAAGTTTTATCGACGAACAAATTTTTGCTGCGTGTTAGAAAAATAAAAATCTTACAAAAACGTGAAAAAGTCAATTTTTCCACGAAAAAAATCACAACTCAGTCAATTTTTGATATGTTAACCTAAAAATTTAACTATAGCTCTTCAAGAAAAAAAAAACGTTATAGTGCAGCTTGGAAAAAAGATATTTATTTGGGAACCTGAAGTGGGTAATTTCAAGAAAAGTTGGAGGGACGTTTTTTAATGGTTACCTCTTTGTTCTCTCATTTCATTGTATTACTTTTTAATAATAATCGGGCAGAAAAGTGGAGTCTTTTCATATCCCGGGGGCGCTTTAAGGGTTAAGGACGATGTAGAAATTTGTTTATAAAGCTCAGTTTTCAAATTTCAATATGCATCGAGTCATTCACCACTTGGATGTGGCATAAAAACTGACACACTACAGGTGCTAATCATAAAACTTCATGACAAACTATTGATCTTCAGAGTAATCTTCATAAAAGCGTTGCAAATAATGTTCATTCAATTTCCGGATTAAGATTATCAACCGGAATTTGTTTTAGGTAGATATCAAGCATCCACAGACTTCATTTTAAAGAAATCTCGGATTCTTTTTCTGGGTCCAGATGGAATATCCTTTTCTCTATCTAACAGCATTTCCCTAACAGAGTTGTTTAATGTGTTTATTAGTGCTCGAACTCCGTCTGGACCAGGAGGCATATATAGTGGACGTAAAACCGCATGACTACCGTCATTTTTATCCACTAATGCAAAGCCTTCATTAGTACTAACTTCTGAAAACACAATTTGTTTGCCGATTACCTTGGGGCCCATTAAACCATTGTCATCTCTCAAATGAATTTCTGCATTGGGAAGAAAATTATATTCTTTCATTTCGAACTCTTGTCTCGGATTGCTGATAAGAAAAAATCGTTTTGTGTGAAGGTCTTGAATTTTAACTCCAAGTATTTTAGCATAAGTCTTGGGCCTGGCAGGAGGAGACGTGCGCCTGCCACGACGAGTTGGCTCGGCAGCAGCAGAATGCATGGCACGATCAGAAGACCTGCCAGGACCATAATGCGTGACAGCAGCAAAAGACGCACCAGGAGCAGAATACCTGTCAAGAGCAGGATGTGTAGCAAGAGAATGCCCCGTGCCATAAGGAGGATGATGCTGCACGGGAAAAGCAGAAGGATTCTCCATGTCAGGAGAATGCTCCCTGCCAGAGGTAGAAGAAGAAGTGAAACCAGGAAACGAGTTGCCATGATGATATCCCTCGAATTGTGAATTCCACTCTGGAACAGAAACAGAAGAATCATTTTTTTAAAGTACACAATTGTACCGTAAACTGGGGCTGAACGGCGCACTATGAACGGTTTTTTAAATCTTGTCTCGAAATCGGTGAATTTTTTATAGGCATGACCATGGGCATATTGGTATTATATTTTACGATCTGAAAACGTGTTTAAACAGATTTTTGCATTTTAATTTCAAATAAGGCCTGTAATTCAACGTAGAACCTACGGATTCTGAGAGACAGGCGATTAAATCTACTATTTCAATCTTTGAAGGAGTGCAATATTTTTATTCAAACGAATTTCATTATTAGGAGTGTTCAAAGGTTTCTGGGGTCGCTAATTTAAAATCCGAAATAAAAATTTCAAATTTGCGAATGGCGAATGCAATATGGCAGATCATAATTATAAAAAAAAACTGAATTGACTGAAAATTAATACACGTGTGTTTTGTGGGTCACTGATTTTAAATCCGAAGTAAAAATATAAAAACGTAAAACAGTGAATCCAATATTGAAGATCATAATTGTAGAAATAAAACCAACTTGACTAGAAATTTCTACACAGGGGTGTAGATCGACAAATCATTCAACTTAAAAAAAACATGAATCCGCGACTGAAATACCCCAGTTCAGCAATTTTTCGTTAATTTGGTTTTATTTTGACAATTATAATCCGTCATATTAGATTCGTTATTCTAAACTTTGACATTTTGACTTCGGATATGAAATTAGCGACCCGGAAACACCCGAGTAACAATTTAAATTAGTTAAATAAGGATTAATATTTATTTTTAAGAAATATGTAGAACATAAAATATAATATTTATACGCCCGTGGTATTCGAAAAACGAAATTTTTTCGAACAATTTGCTAGCCGCAACCTAGATTTTCAAGGTTAAAACATTTTTTTAACCGTTTACCGTCTTCTTTCGTAATCCCCCGGGAAATTTCAAAAACGTTTAAAATTAACAAAAAAGAAATTAAAAGTTGATTTTCTCATAAGAACCCACCCACAAATACTTTTTTTGTGTGAGAACGGTCTTTTCGAGTTTACTTTAAAAACAGAAAAAGCTACAAAATTTTATTCAGAGAAAAAATGCGAAATTAATTTCCTATAAAAATATGTATTTTTAAGTTAAAATTCGAAACTTATTTCAAAGGTCTTCAAGGGCCAACGATCTTGATTTTTTTCAAACTCACAGAAAATTTTTGCTAGATCAAAAAATTATTATATACTTACGCATTGACCCTCCTTCTGTTGAGAGCCCTGCTAAGTGGTTGAAGTTTGGTGATGCTGGTGCTGTAGGCGTATCTGTAAAATATAACATAGGGATTTTTATTTAAGAATTGTTTTAACGAATCACAATTTGCTATTCGGTCAAACTAAAGTTAGCTCAAATGTAATCCCAAAGTTAGGTCATATTACCCAAGGTACCAAATTTCGATGCAGTAAATATATTTTGAGGATCTACACAACCTGCATTGGTACCGGCTCAGGGATCTAACTCAACACATTTGGCAATAGTTTAAACCATTTTTATTTGTTCGAACAATTATTTCCCTGTCGATTGTATAATTTTTTTCTGGAGTTAATGATACAATAAACGAATGCTATGAGTAATGTTTTTTGTCTAGGTAAGTTGGAAAGTTTTTGAACAATAGTAATTTATTTAAACAACTTTTTATCCTGTAAATCGTTACAAATTACATGTAATCATGAAATTGCATATTTTTATCATTTTTCTTCATATCCCAATAAAATAAAAAAAGCAAAGGTAAGACAGAGAATCTCTGGGGGAGACGATCACCGGTTTTCCCGCAAATTATCATAAATTTCCAAAAATCTTGTAAATTTTAATGAATTTTCAAAAGAATAGAAATACGTTTGTTTGTGTGTGTAAAAACGGTGTTTTCGAGTTCACGTCAAAAACGAAAAAAAGTACAGAAATTTATCCAGAGAAAAAATTCGAAATTAATTTCCTATAGGAATATGTATTTTTTTAGTTAAAATCCAAAACTTGTTTTAAAGGGCTTCAAGGGCAACAATTTTGATTATTCTTCCTAAATCACAGCAATTTTATCTTAGTTCAAAAAATTATTATATACTTACATTCTGGCGTCCCCATCATCATTAGATGTGTGAAAGAGCCTTGTTGTGGTGCATGTGAATCTGTAAAATATAATATAGGGATTTTTATTCAAGAATTTTTTAACGAATTACACAAATTTGCTATTGGTTTAAACAATATTACCGAGCGCGAAGAGTGAAAACCAAAAGAATTGCACAATCATTATGTATGTTTTCTTAAATTTTCTGTTTGAATCTCTTCGATTGAATTTATTAGTTTAGAAATTAAACGTTTGAAACAAACACTTTATTGAAATTAAATTAAAACCTAATAATTGTTGACCTGCGCAAATGCAATTGAATTAATACAATCATTGCATTATTTTCTTATTGCTATAATTGACCATTGCTGTCCGGCAAATAAAATCTTTTAATAATTCTTTGTGTCAATGAAATATTTTCTGATCATTGCGTAAATATGTTTGAACAAAAGTATGTGATGATGGTTTCCAATTTGTTAACATCAATTATATTTGGAACCTCATAATAATATCATCCTTATACTGCATGAGATACTAATTTAAATTTCCCCCTACTAATGCCCCTTCAAAGGAGCAGGCCCATTGAGAGCATTAATTCCGCAGTTGGCTGGTACGCAGCGCTGGTGCTACCCTTTCTAGCAACTGAGATTAATCTCCAAGAATGTAAGAATGCTTCAACTTGAAATCGCACATGCTCTTTAGGAATCGTACTTCATGTTACGTCCTAAAATGTCTAAGTACTAAATATATTATCCTTCAAGAAGTTTAGGATAATCTTCCCTTAGTATTTCTGTTTATTCAAATCGTTCAATCAATTCTCAAAACCATGTATTTAATTTTTAGCTTAAGCAGCTGCATTTTATGATACGACCAAAATTGTCTAGGTCCACATCCTGAACTCTTAGTGGGTATCTCCAGGGAAAAGCCACCCTTTCTTCAAATTGCTTTCTTCGCCAATTTCAGCTTGCAGATTCATTGTCACCACTTGACAATTGTGGGTTTCACTCATCCGAATAGTGTCTGAACTGTGTTTCCGAATTTTTGAACTGTTTGTTCATCCAATATATATAAACCTTGATTTATCTGAGGATGTGTGTGTGTAAAATAAACTTTATTATAACCAATACACGTTTCACCGTTAACTCGCCATTTCATAAAACATAACATTTCACTTTTGTTTCAAAATCCCAATTTTTCAAAAACAAAATTTAAAAATTACCAGCGAAATGCCTACCACTTCTAAATACAAGTTAAAATTTCAATATAAAATAGATTTGTGTCTTGATTATATTCATTAGAGCTATTTTCATTGAAAATACTGAATTCTCTGTCAAAAATTTGTCGCAATAATTTACTTTTTGAAAAAAAATCGCTGTTAACATAAACCTATACAACCTAGGTTTAAATATAGATTTAAATCTAGGCAGACGTGGTTTTGTCGCCCGGTCACTTGGAACATTAGTAAGAAAAGGCCAGGTTTTTTCGGGAAATGTGCTATGTGGGTGCGACGTTTTCTTGAATTTCAGCGGCTTCGTTCATTTTGCAGTAAACGGTCTTCTTCCAAATTACAGAAGCTATAACTTAAGCTACCCCTCCCTAGGCATCCCGGGACCTTGCAGCTCGCGGGAGGGCGTACGGGTCTCATTAGACTATAGATCTGGAATAGGTGAACCTGAGGGGCTACACCGCCAGGTGTGACTACTCTGGGGAACTGACGGACACTAGTCGATGGGACTTAA
Organism: Andricus coriarius; assembly: GCA_932066315.1. Lineage (NCBI taxonomy): Eukaryota > Metazoa > Arthropoda > Insecta > Hymenoptera > Cynipidae > Andricus > Andricus coriarius. The sequence goes on along the minus strand of CAKNWT010329566.1, from coordinate 1,116 downwards.
ACTAAGGAGCGCTCCTTCCATGAGGTAATGGCAAAGCCTCCTGGAATATTGAGGGCGCGAGTTCTCATGCTCCCAAGCTAAGATGTGATCGCCGTGTAAAGAGCTGAATGGCACCAGGGTGAACAAATCCTTGAACACCCCGGCCTGCCCGCCTCAGTAGAAGCAGACAGTTCCGGGTCCCTCCTCAAATCCACCACTAAAAGTGGGAGGCACCTTAGGGGGCAACCCACCAGAGGCGGTGCGAACTAAAGATAACGGTGGAGACAATCTTGTCGAAGCCGTTGAAGAGCAGCTGACGGAACTCTCCGTGAGGAGAAGGCGACGTAGTAGGGCTCAAAGAAGGAGAGACCGCAATGCGCGTCTCGCAAAGAGCAGCCAAGGCACCACACAAGGGGCAGTGGCTGCGGAAAGTTTACCTGGAGCAACCCCTTAGGCTAATTCTATTGGCAAGAGAAAAAAGGGATCCGGAGAAACTCCCCCAGACAGGCAGTTGAAACGGCAGAAGGCTCTGGAAATACAGGGCCTTACTTTCGCGCAGATGGCCAACAACGACTTGGTGAGGGTTGTCGTTGCATCGGGTTATCCTGAGAACTATCTAACTCTCAAGGAGTTAGGCCGGATGAGGGATAAAATCTTCAAAGTGATTGACGCAAATCCCCGCGAGGGGCGCGCCCCCAGATTCAACGACATCTTCATCAGGTCGGGGGTCATCGTAGTGGAGGCCGCGGTCATCTGGTAGCGAGACTGGATAGTTGAAAAAACCCCAACGTTTAGGCTGAAAGAGGGCCTAAACTTGGAAGTCAAAGGGACGGAGTGCCTGCAGAGGTACCGTAGAGCGACCGTACTGATTCCCGGCACCCTCGAGAGTCCGGCGGTCGTTCTGCGGCGCCTGAGTTTTCAGAACCCGTCTCTGCTTACTGATTCATGGAAGGTTTATTCCGACAGGCAGGGTTCCAGGCCGAAGGGGAGAGGCTGGATTCTGGTCGTCGGTCTTCCTGAATCCTCAATCAGAGACTTTGCGGCTCTTGATTACCGCCCCTATGTAAGGCCGAGTAGGGTTACCTTCCGAGTGACCCAACTGTGCTCCGCAGGGGGACCAGAAGCACCCGGAGGTGC
>CAKNWT010329563.1:0-21105 GCA_932066315.1 Andricus coriarius | reverse complement strand
CTAAAAAATGTGCTGGCATATCAATCGATAAATATTCTTATCTTTAATCAGAAACAGTTGAATTTGTCCAAAAAGTATTAATCTTTAATAAAATTAATTAATTTTTTATCAAGAAGATTCATTTTATACCAAAAAAAAAATACGAATTTTGAATTAAAATTCTGAATTCACAAACAGAACTTTTTTTCAAAATTTTGACTCCTGGATTAAAACGTAAACTGTTTTGTTGAAATTAAACTATTTTGTGGATCATTCAAGTATATTGTTAGAAAGCCATCTTTTTTGGTTGTAATAATGAAATAAATATAGGCCTGATATTATTTTATCCCGATTCGAAAAATTGCAATGTTAAACATGTTACAATTTTAAAGTGCTCGTTTTAAATATTGGTGTTTACTTAAAAGGAGAAACCGGTCGTTGAAAAATTCACATTACAAAAAAAGTTTAATTAATCTTGTGGACGAAAGTCGTCCACCATTATTTTTTCAAAATCCATATCTCGCTGTAAATATTCCACGTAGAAATGTCTTATTTTTATCAAATATTGCAAAGACTTCACCATTGGACATTGATAATACAATTTGTTCATCGGTTGATACGGGCCCAGGGTTATTATATCTTCCTCTAACTTGAATTGATGCCTCGCGAGGAAAATTGTATTTTCGAATTTCGAATCTTCGGTTCGGATTCGTGTGCGGAATAAGCCGAACAGATCTAAGTTGTTCAATTGTAAGTCCACGAAGACCGAATGAAGCATGGATGGCAGAAGGAGACCTGGACCTAGTACGAAGAGAAGACTCTGCAGGAGGAGACGACCGGGCCGGAGAACCCGGACGATGACGTCTGGCAGGAGAAGACTTTTCAGGCGATTGTGTATGTCTTCCACGAGGAACACCAGGAATAGGTTCGCCATTAGGTAAACAATCAAATTGCGAACTTAATTCTGCAAAAAAAAACAGGATTCAATTTGGAAAAAGCTTTTAAAAAAACTTAAGAAATGTCAACTTGTACAAGAAAACTGCAAAAAAATCCTTAAAAAATTAGAAGTATTTTTCCGAAAACTAGTCCTGAAAAAATAATTTCAAAAAAGTCAACATGTGAGGTTAAAATTGGAACGAATTACACAAAAAAGGTCAACTGACAAAAATGGTGGACCCAGTAAAGATCTATAAATTTTTCATTCATAATTTTTTGGCAGGATGCGTAGTTTTTTTTTGTGATCGAAAAAAATGACACTTAAGATTTAAAAATCATTTTTTGGGAATAAAATTTCATTTAACAAAATTTTGTCCTAAATTATGTCTACAAATTTGCTTAAAACCAGTTTAGGCTAAGATGCGTATCTTTTGTTTAAATAGTAAAAATAACATGAAAAATAGTCAAATTCAATTGATAGAAAAACGACAAAATGGATACAATAAAATATTTGATAGAAAAATTTTTTTTTATAGAATGCGCACTTTTTCTAATAATAAAAACAAGGCAAAGAGAATACGTGTGTTTTAATATCAATGCATATTATGAATTGCAATAATATATTTGCATTGAAATGATACATTTTTCAGAGTATTTTTCAAATATTATTACAAAATAAAAAACAAATATTAAAGTAATCATGAAAAATAAAATTTGTACTTAATTTTGCAGTATCTGAATAAGCAGTTCCAGACTTCGATGCTTTTTCCTTTAATTCTAATAGGGTTTTCTTTCTTGCTAAAAATGTTTAATGGTCGACAACTCAACTTATTTCTTACAAATTTGTTCATTTTGTTTGAAATCGAAATATCTTTGGATATTGTTACTTTTTGCAGTAAAACTTTTCATAAGTAAGATTTTCCCGCCCCCTCTTTACAAAGAACAGATTATAATAAATCCTTCCATCCCCAAAACGTTTTACTTAAGTTCTGGATGACCCCGTAGCAGTGTACCATATGTGCACGCGCACATATGGTACGCTTTTCATATCAATAGGGACACTTTGTGAATTCCATTTCTCTTTAGCACACACATTATTGATTCCCCTAGGATAAACTCAGATATTTCACAGTCGAACAAATTCTAATTTTCGTGTAGCTTAAAAACGTACATAAAATTATAGTTATATTATGTTATTAAATTTACCAATAGAATTAAAGATAACCACCAAAGACAAGACAAAAGTAGATACAATCCTCATATTTTCTAAATAGAGGAAAACCTTATTGATGTTTTAACGAAGACTTGGATCAACGATTTAAATAAAGAATATTCCAGTTCACCGTCAGATTATACAATACATCTAATATCTGTTATCTCAGAGATTATATGTGTCAAGCTTATCCTGCTCAGATATTTACATTTAATTCAAGTGAGTTTCAAGGATTTAGTTAATTATTTAAGTTACGAAAAAATGAAGTTAGTAATCGACCAAACATGCAGATTATTGACAATTGAACAATTAAGAAGTCATTTATTGAATTTACGTGATTTTACATATTCAAACAAAAGAGGAGCAGCGAGTAGCTTACCTGGAGGACCATTCGATCGGCGGCACCTTTTTATGAAATCAAATGAGATTTTAGAATTAAATTTTGAAATTGAAATAGAGGCCTCGTAACGAGACGTCCATACTCAACTTGACGTGAACAGAGAAAATGGAAAAGGTGACGACTTCCGTCCTCATGGACCCTCACGAATGTTACGCCATACGCAAATGACCGACCTTTCATTGATACTAGATTGACTTAATATAGGGATCAGAGATATGGCGCCAGTCCCGCCAGTCGGGCCTTGAAGTAATAACGGAAATAGCAGACGACAGTGCCTGGCTCGTGCAGACCAATATGGCTGATTGCGAGCTGCGTATCAAATTGTTCACACCGGCTGTTCAGGACCCTAGATGTCATCTTCCTGGTTATGTGAAATGTACGGGACTCTCATCCATACGGCAACCAGGATCCTCCTGAATCTGGCAACCCATTGTTTCTTGAGTGAAGTTTTGGTTTTAAATATTTTGAACTTTTTACGAAATCTTTGTAAAATCTTTAATATCTTTGCGAAATCTTGAAATTAATGCGCAATCTGTGAAATATTATGAAATCTTTTGAACTCTTGTAAAATCTTTGTAATATCTTTCAAATTGTCTGAAATTATTGAAATCGTTTTCTGATATCTTTTAAAATATTTTAATTATTTAGAAATCTTCTGGAATCTTTTAAATCAATGTGGAATCTTTGTGAAATCTTTGAAGCATGCATAATAGAGCGTAACGTAAAATAGAAATTACAAAAAATGAAAGGTGCACCTAATCGGTCTACTCACCCAGGTAACCTAAAAAACCTGTAATTGTCAGGGAATTTTTATATACTTCAAAAAATCTTTGAATATCAGGGAAATTTGTCAAGTGTGTGCTTACATTTTTTACAAATTGTAATATGAAATTAATTAACAATATTTTTCGTTTGTAGAGGTGGGTTTACATTAATAGATTGAAATATTTGGCCGAAAATGCGTTTTTTTTTCAATATAAGTTATTTCTTTCGAATAAAATGTAATTATTCTATTTTTGGTTGAAAATGTATACCCTTAGTTGAGCATTTAACTACTTGTTTGATAATTCATGTATTTTGTTGAATATTCGTCCTTTTGCGGTAGAAAATTAATATTTTGGTTTGAAAATTAAACTATCCTGGCTAGAGAATCGTAATTCTACTTGAAAATTCATCGTTTTGGTTTGAAAATTAACAAATCCGGTAAAAAAAATTTCTCAAAAGAAAACTATTTCATTGAAAATTCGTTTTTCTTTTTTCGTTGAAATATAAACTATTACATTTTTTGTTGGCAGTTTATCATTTCCTTAAAAATTTAACTTTTAGTGTTGAAAATTACACTCACTTCTAAAAAAATCGTCTGTTTGGCTTACAATTTAATTATAGTTTAAAATGCAATTTAATTTTGAAGAACTCCTCTTTTTCTTCTTATATTCGTCTTTCGCTTAAATACAAACTGAATTAATAGAACCCAATAACAAACTCCAATTATTTCGGTTGAAACGTATTTTTCGGATTGAAAAGGCTACTTTGTATTCTTAGTTAATGTTAATTCTTTTTTTCATTAAAACTAGGCCTATTTGTTGAAAACAAATCTTCTTATTTGGTACAAATAAATCAATAAATTTTAATCTGAAATTGTTTTATTTCGATCAAGAAAAATTCTATGTTAAAAATTTTACAAGATTAAAGTGCTTTGCATTGAACATTGTTGGTTAGGGAAAAGAAAAATTGGTTATGGAGAAATCCGGGAGGTCAGAAAATGTTGAAAATGAAGTTTTGCGGCCACCCTAATACTTGAGTTTCACATTGAGAAAGGAATGTAATTAATGTTGTGGCGGAAGGTCTTCCACCACTATTCTTTCAAAATTCTTTGAGATTGGATGATTGCTGCCTAATGGAGATTCCTCGATTTCTTCTCTGGTCATCTCTTCAACCTCGCCGCTGTACATGTTTATTTTTACCCGGTCTTGAACGCCTTGTTTTGTTGTATATATCCCACGAAGGATTGTATTATTTGCCTCCAGTATTGCAAAAATTTCACCCTTAGACGTTGATAATACAGTTTGTTCTCCGGTTGGCATGGGAGAAAGGATCTGATATTTCCCTCTCACTTGAATTGATGCATCTCGAGAAAAAGTGTATCTTCGAATTTCGAATCGCCTGGTCGGATTATTGTAGGGAATAAGCCGAACAAATCGAAGTTCTTCAAGTGTCGGTCCAGGTCGGCTGGAAGAAAAACGAGAGGCAGAAGGAGATCTAGACCTGTCACGAAGAGAAGATTCGGCAGGAGGAGGAGACCTTACTGGAGAACACGGAGAATGGGGTCTGCCACGAGAAACACCGGGAATGGGATCGCCATTAGGTAAGCAGTCGAACTGTGAAACTAACTCTGTGACAAGAAACAGAGGATTCAATTTAGGAAAAAGCTTTAAAAACATTAATTCAAGCAAAGTCAACTTGGGCAAGAAAATGGCACAAACAAAAATTTAAAACAAGAGAAGTATTTTTTCAAAAATCAGTTTTCAAAAAATCATACAGTAATAAAAGTCAACTTGTGTAACAGAGTTAAATAAAAAGACTTTAAACGAGAGAAATATGTTTCCTGAATCAGAGTAATCGGCTTATTAAGGACACTTGTACAGCCATGGAAAAAAGAGAAAAAACGTTTTCGTTGTCCATTCTCATCCACAGGTGTCACTTTCCTGTTCTTCTATTTTATTCTTTACTAAAGAATTACTATTTTTTTCTTTTACTCGTTTTTCGTTTAAGCCCGAACTAAATTAATGCAATTTAATAAGAAACTCCAGTTATTTTAGTTAAATTTTTTTTTTCTGTTAAAAAGTCTGCTATTTTATTTTCATAGAAAACACCGTCTTTTTGGTCAAACATGCAACAGCAACCTAATTGATTAATTATATAATGTAATCAAATTTAATCTGTTTTCGTTAAAAATTCAACTGTTCTGCTGATGATTCATATATGTCTACGCGCACATATGGTAAGCACTCCTTATCAATAGAGGCACTTTTCGAATTCCTTTATTCTTTAGATACACACATTATGGAATCCTTTAGAATAAATGCAGGTGATTCACACAAAGTCAATAAAGTTTAAAAGAAAATAGCGACAAGAATAGAATATCGATTGAATCGCACAAATTGTGAATTTCGTATAGCTTAAAGGATCTACATAAAATTATGAATATGTTATATTATTATATTCACCAATAGAATTAAGGATAATCGCCAAGGATAGAACGAGAGAAGAAACAATCATCATTTTTTATAACTGGGGGAAAAGCTAATAATTTATTAATAAAGGCTTGAATTCACAATTTAACTAATGAATATTCAGGCTCTTCATCAGATCATATAGAATTTCTTACATTCTTTATCTCAGAGATTACAGGCGTCAGTGTTGTTCTGCTCAGGTGTTGACATTTCATTAGAGCTAGTTTTAAGGGAAAAAATGCGTAGTTACTAAATTCTTTGAAATTGATAATAACGTTTATGTAATCTTTCACATTTAAGAGCAATCTATTCCATGTTTTCCGGTGAATACAAAAGTGTTTAAATGATTTGTATGATTTCAAACGACTTTTAAAGGTTTCTAAATATGTGAAAGATTATCAATATTTCTTATTTAGAATAGGGTGGTTTTGAAATCAAATTATAATTCTTAATTTGAACAGAGATTTGTTTTTAATTTCATTCTTCTAAATCAGATTGTAAATTATTTTTCGACATTCCCGTTCCATGCGAAAAGTCACTGCTCCAAGTGTGAGTTGTGATTCTTTTGAAAAATACCGTTATCCAAGTCAGAGTTATGATTCTTTTACAAATTCCGTGTTCAAATGATAGAATTAAAATTTTAGAAATTAGGTGCTTTCATTATTATAATATATAAATAATAATATTATATTATTGAGTTTGTTCTAAACGTATAGCTGGATGGATGTATCCCCAAAAAGACAAATTTTCAAAGAAGTAGGTGAATTTTCGAACCAAAATAATTCTTCAGTCAAGAAAGAAAAGGAAATAGAGGCAAATTATAATTTAAAGAAAAAAAAAAATTTTAATACAGAATAAAAATTTCTAATAACTATGTTTTTAGTTTCTTTGTTGATTTGCTTCAACTTTATATAAATATGATTTTCTTTGGTTTTTCTTATTGAATTCAATTTTTTTTAAGATTTCAGATATGTCGAAAAAGTATCCAGAAAATTTTGAATAATGTTTATTTTATTTTACAGGACACGTTACTCACATCTATCCGTCTAGCCAGGATCATCTTGAATCTGGCAGCCCATTGTTTCTTGAGTGAGGTTTTTATTTGAAATATTTCGGACTCTATGAAACTTTGGTGAAATCTTTGAAATCTTTGCCAAAATTTTTAAAACCTTTTTGAAATCATTGAAATCTTTTGAAATCTGTTGACGTTTTGAAAATCTTTTGAAATCTTTTAAAGTTTTGGAAGTCTTTTAAAATCTTTTTAGCCTTTGTGAACTCATTGAAATCTTTTTAAAATCTAGGAAACCTTTGCGAAATATTTTTAAATCATTGCGACATCTTTGAGATATTCTGAAATCTTTGAAATCTTGTGAAATCTTCGTAATATATTTGTAATTGTTTGGAAACATTGACATCTTTCTGATACCTTTTAAAATATTTGAATTATTTAGAAATCTTCGGGAACCTTCGGAATCAATGTGAAATCTTTGTGAAATCTTTGAAGCATGTAGAATAGGGCGTAACGTACAATACAGATTACAATAAATCAAAGACGCACCTAATCAGACTATTCACCTAGATAACCTAAGAAACCTGGAATTGAGAGGGAATTTTATATACTTGTGTATGAATATCCCACAAGTTGTTTGAATCTCCCTCAATCCTTGCTCTGAAGAAGATGCTTGAAAACTCCTCTGGCGCTCAAGTTATAAAGCCTATTGCGCCACACCCTTACTTATTCGCTTTCAACAGTTCACCCCAGACCTCTTGACGCAGCCTAGTATTTCGACTACTGATCGTCTTGTAATTTCCTCTGGTCCCATAAAATAAGGCCCAGCTAATGCCGTGCGCTGGCATAGTACATGCAGAAATGTTTTATCATCCCTGCCGCATCTACTGCACTCAGTCGTGGGGTTATACCCCATTTCGTGCATTTGATAGTTTAAGTGGTTGTGCCCAGTTAGGATCTGCACCACTGTCCTTATATCTTTCTTGCGTAAACCCAGGATTCCCCTGGTTCTGTCCATCCTATGGGTATAACCCAGGATGGATTTCGCCTGACGGCAACCCTGGATCTGCTCCCAGTATTCCCGGTGTTTTGTTCGGATCCAGCTTTTAATGGCCAAACCAATACAGCAAGACGCTATTCCTAGTAATGGTTTTCGTCCTATGTATTCACTTGCTGCGCCACGTTTCGTCAACTGGTCCGCCTTTCTGTTGCCCTTGATCCCTGTGTGATCAGGGACCCACATGAGAACCACATTGTTTCTTTCTGCAAGTTGGTTTAATGCCTTTTTGCATTCCCAAAGCAGTTGTGATGTTATGTCTGGTTTCCCTATTGCAGTTAGTGTCACTTGTCTGTCGGAACAGATCGTAATCTGTCGGTTGGCAGCGTTTTCTTTTATTAGTGTTTCAACACAGCGAAGGACGGCCAGGACCTCCGCCTGAAAGACAGTACATTTCGACCAAGTGGTATACCTATCCCTTTCCCGAATCCATCTATTTGCTATTCCAGGCAGCCCATCGCGTGTGCCGCTCTAGTGGATACCGCATCATGTAGGGGTTCTTCACAGAGCATGAATCCTATCGCCACTGTGGGCGTAGTCCTCATTGCTCCAGTCAAACCCCTAAATGCTAGCTTTTGTAATCTTCGCAGCCTGTTCTGCAGTGCTTTGAGTTCCGCCCGTGGCCACCAGGCGACGGCCGCATGTAGGAGCATGGGTTTTAGGACAGCATAGTAGAGTCATGCAAGCATTTTAGGCCCTAGACCCCACGTCAACCGAATCTGAAAACGTCAACTTCCCACCGAAAAATACAGAAGCGTCAACTTTTGGAATTTTAGAGTTTTTCGTGAAAATGAACAGATTGGTCTTTTCAGGATTTACCGAGAGTCCTGAGCTATCGCATCAGCGTACAAGCTGGTCCGTCACGTCACATATCAGAGCGTCTCTACAGATGACTTCTGAAGGAGTGTTGCTGGAAGCACCCTCTACATCCGAGAAAGCGCCCATAACATACCCCTTTTGTTCCAATTGATGCTCCAATTTCGCCACAACAGCATGAAGCGGAGTTTCTACCAAGCAGCCTGCCTGAAAAGCATGCTGCCCTCTATGCAGCGGGGAGGCCAAGAGCACCTGAACCCTGATGTATCTATCGACCAGCCTCTCCAACATCTTCAGGATAAACGACGTTAGGCTGATTAGTCGGAAATCATTTGCAGCAGTGTAACCCTCCCTCCCAGGTTTGGGTGTGAAGGCCACTCTGCCATCCTTCCATGCCATCCCCCCTGGTGATTTAAAAAGACAGAAGGACCCTACGACCCATTCCAACTTCTCGTAATCAGCGACCTTGGAGGAGAAATTACAGTCGGCCTTCACCACCTCTTGGCCCCAGCCTTCCTCCTCTTGGTCGGTTCGGATTCGTTGAAAACCCGGGAAGCGAACTTCTATCAGGTAATTCAGCGTTGCTTATTCGTCTTCGGCATACTCACCATTATGGAGCCTTATGAGCCCGAGGCAAGCTTCCGGATTTTTTGACAGGATCTTCTGCAGCTTTGCTGTCTCTGGAATTTTTTTTCGATTCTTCGCAGAAGCCTCTCCAATCTTCCCGCTTATAATTTATAAGTACGATAATTTTCTGTCTGATAAGTTTACACTCCTCGTAAAACGTCATCACACGCACGGCACGCACACTAATTGGGGTTCACCCAGTAGGCAACAAGCGACTATATTCAGCCCATGCGCGCGCCGGTTGCTTGTTTATTGTATTTCTCGAGGTACGCGGTTTGCTACGTGCCTGAACTTTTAGGTTATGTTGGTTAGTTACGGATATGTACCAAAAAATGCAAGCAAGTATAAAAAGGGAACAAAAATAGAACATTTCCACGAAAAGGAAATGTATTAATTTATCTGCCTCTGAAAAACTAACAACACTAAATAGATTAGAAGAAGAAGAATCTTTAACAAAACTGGATGCTAGGTGTAACGTAACGGAGAAAACAATTGAAGTTTGGTTGAAAAATCGAGTCTTATTAGAGAGATTAAAAAATGATGGTGGAAAACCGCAAACAAGCGTCAACGAAAGTTACGTTTTGAGTATTTAGAAAATGCTTTATACGTTTGGTTTCATGAAATGAGATTGCGAGGATTGTCTTTAAGTGGCCAAATTATAAAAGGTACGTACACAATCCTGTATATAAATAATCTACAAGTATGTTTTTAAGTTTTTAATCGAAATCAGATAATTTACCTAAATAATTTTGCATGCCGTGCGCTGGCATAGTACATGCAGAAATGTTTTATCATCCCTGCCGCATCTACTGCACTCAGTCGTGGGGTTATACCCCATTTCGTGCATTTGATAGAACCTAAAAAACCTAAAGCTAAACCTAAAGCTTGCATACATAAACTCGCCCTAATGCCAAGGGCATGCATAGCCATCAAGGGCATGGATGCGATCTTGGTGCCTAAATTCTGCAATAGAGATCTCACCGTTATTAAGGCGAGACTCAGGGGCAGTAGCGGAGAAAGGCTAGAGGTGTATATTGCCTCGGCCTATTTCCCTGGCGATGCCGGGGGACCACCGCCTCCTAGAGAGGTGGAGGCTCTAATTCAGCACTGCCAGGAGAATAAAATTCCTCTGTTGTTGGGCTGTGATGCAAACTCTCACCATACGGTGTGGGGAAGCACAAACATCAACGACAGAGGGAGAGATTTAATTGAATATATAGCAGGCACAGAGCTGGAGATTCTGAATCGGGGTGATACTCCAACATTCCAGACTAAAAACAGGAGCGAGGTCCTCCATTCGACTCTATGTTTGGGTGCGCTGAGGAGCAGGGTAGTGGACTGGAGAGTCTCTGATGAGGAGTCTCTCTCGGACCACAAATATATCGTGTTTCGATTAACCCTAGGAAAACCGATGGTTTCGAAGATCAGAAACCCCAGGAATGCACTTTGGGACTCGTATAAAGAGGAACTCAGAGGGAGGCTTGCGGAATTTCCCACAAGCTATGGTACCATTGATGAGTTGGAGCACGCCGCAAATTTTCTGCGAAGGGCTCTGACTACATCATATGAGAACAATTGCCCTACAAGCACAATTAGGTCTAGGAAGGGAGCAGAATGGTGGAATACCCACCTGGAAAGACTCCGTAAAAGGACAAGAATGTTGTGCAATAGGGCAAATAGAACTAAATTGCCTTCGGACTGGGACATCTATAAGGCGGCCCAGTCTGAATACAATAAAAATATAAGAAAGTATAAGCTAAAAGATTGGAAGGGCTTCTGTGAGGAATCGAAAAACATTCCGGAAACAGCAAGGCTGCACAAGATCCTGGCGAAAAATCCGGAAGCTCGCCTCGGGCTCATAAGGCTTGATAATGGTGAGTTTGCCGAAGACGAAGAAGCAAAGCTGAATCACCTAATGGATGTTCACTTCCCGGGTTTCCAGCGAATCCAAACCGACCAAGAGGAGGAAGGCTGGGGCCAAGAGGTGGTGAAGGCCGACTGGAATTTCGCCTCTAAGGTCGCTGATTACAAGAAGGTGGAGTGGGCCGTAGGGTCCCACTGTCCTTTTAAATCACCAGGGGTGGATGGCATTTATCCAGCGCTTTTACAAAAAGGCATGGATTAAGTCGTCCCTCCTATGACGAAATTATTTAGGGCAAGTATAGCCTTTAAACACGTGCCATCGGCATGGAAGGATAGCAGAGTGTCCTTCATACCTCGGTAGAAACTGCGCTCCATGCTGTTGTGGCAAAATTGGAGCAGCATTTGGAACAAAAGGGGTATGCTGTGGGCGCTTTCTTGGACATAGAGGGTGCTTTCAGCAATACTCCTCCAGAAGTCATCTGTAGAGAGGCTCGGAGATGTGGCGTGACGGACCAGCTTGTACGCTGGATAGGAAGCATGCTACGTCGGAGAAGACTCGAAACCAGATGGGGTGGGGGCCTCGTAAGGGAATTGCTCCGCGAGCATGCCCACAGGGGGGTGTCCTGCCGCCCATCCTGTGGTGCATTGTTGTGGACGGCTTTCTTCGAAGGCTAAATAAAGAGGGGTATTATACTCAGGGATATGCGGATGACTTTGTAATCCCAGTCAGGAAGGCTCATCTGGAGACGCTGATGGGTCTTATGAGGTCGGCGCTGTGCATTGTAGAGCTCTGGTGCGATAGCTCAGGGCTCTCGGTAAATCCTGACAAGACCAACTTGGTCATTTTCACGAAAAACTATAAGATTCCAAAAGTTGACGCTTCTGTATTTTGTGGTGGAAGGCTGACGTTTCCAGATTCGGTTCGATATCTGGGAGTAATCCTAGATAGCAAGCTGAACTGGGCAAAGCACCTGGAGACCCAATGCAGGAAATTTGTCATGACTTGCTGGTTGTGCAGGAGAGCTTTTGGGTTGACATGGGGACTAGGGCCTAAAATGCTTGCATGGCTCTACTCTAATGTCCTGAAACCCAGGCTCCTACATGCAGCCGTGGTCTGGTGGCTACGCGCGAAACTTAAAACAATGCGGGACTGGCTGCGAAGACTACAAACGCTAGCATTCAGGGGATTGACTGGAGCAATCAGGACTACGCCCACAGCGGCGATAGGATTCATGCTCTGTGAGGAACCCCTATATCTTGCGATAAGCGCTAGAGCGGCACACGCGATGAGTCGCCTGGTAAGAGCAAATAGATGGACTCGGCAAGATAAAATAACAAAACGCTTCAACTTTGCCAAAGCTTTCCGCGTCTGTATTCCAAGCAGGGATCTGTGGAAAGCAAATGGTGACCCGCTTCTCCAAGGGGAATTCTGGTATACAGATGGATCCAGGGGTGAGCCAGAGTCAGGAGCAGGAATTTATGACAGCAAGAGAGGGAAAGGCATGGGGATAGCGATTGGACGACACGCTACTGTCTTTCAGGCGGAGGTCCTGGCCATCCTTCGCTGTGCTGAAACACTAATGGAAGGAAACGCTGCTGGCAGACAGATTACTATCTGTTCCGACAGCCAAGCGACACTAACTGCAGTAGGGAAACTAGACATAACATCAGAACTAGTTTGGGAATGCAAAAAGGCATTAAACCAACTTGCAGAAAGAAACAAAGTTGCTCTTATATGGGTCGCTGGTCACACAGGGGTCAAGGGCAATGAAAGGGCGGACCAGTTGGCAAAATGTGGCGCAGCAAGTGAATATATAGGACCAGAACCGGTACTGGGAATAGCGTCTTGCTGTATCGATTTGGCCATCAAAAGCTGGATCCGAACAAAACACCGGGAATATTGGGAGCGAATCCAGGGTTGCCGTCAGGCGAAATCCATCCTGGGTTACAACCATAGGATGGACAGAGCCAGGGAAATCCTGGGTTTACCCAAGAAAGACATCAGGACAGTGGTACAGATCCTAACTGGGCATAACCACTTGAACTACCATATGTAGAAAATAGGGTATAACTCCACGACAGAGTGGAGGAGATGCGGCAGGGATGATGAAACATCTCTGCGTGTACTAGGTCAGTGCCCGACATTAGCTGGGCTCAGGCAACAGACCCTCGGGGCCCATTTTATGGGACCAGAGGAAATTACAACGCTACCAGTGGTCGACATACTAGGCTTCGTCAAAAGGTCTGGGGTCGAATACTGGGAGTGAATAAGTAAGGGTATGGCACAATGGGCTTTATAGCTTGAGCGCCAGGGGGGCTCATCAAGGGCTCCTCGCCCGTCCTAAAACTAACTAACTAACTATATATAAACTCAAACTGTATACGAAGTCGTTGGCAATCTTACTAATAGTATGAGCTGTTATTCTAGAATTTTTAATTGAATTTATATTTGGTAAAAAGCGATCTGTAGAAAAGTTGGGGAGAAATAAAATTAGTAAAATAAGCAATTTTCTTGCTTTAAATTCTGTGTATGAACACCAATTAATGTTCTACGAAAATATGTAATTAATTATGGCGCCCATTATTCTAAATGCCTGACACGCTTTAGGCAATTACAAGAAACCGACAGCAGAGAATTCAAACACATTAAATGGCTATTATACTTTTTTTAATGTTCATATAATTAACAAAATATGCTTTTACAGAACAATACGAATAATGATTATATTACATATATTTAAAAACTATGTTAATTTAAGTTCATTGTTTTACAGGTTTGGAAGGTAAACATTAATTTTTAAATTGTTTAATGGACCTTATTGTGATTGTATGACTTATAATTATAATTATTAATGATATAGAAAAATCTTGTTTTAAATACTCTAAATTTAAAGTTTCAAGAATGAAATCTACAAATAATACGGAAAGTAGCATTTTTAAATCAAAATCATCATCGATCAAGTACACTGATAAACAAGATTCCTAAAACAAAAAATTGAGTTAGCATCTTTCAACAAATTAGAATTATTTTAGTGTTTTTCCGTAAAAGAAAATTGAATTTTCAACAACTAGCGATCCATTTTTTTTTGTGCCGATGTTCAAAAATTAAATGTATAGCTTCGAAACCTATAAAAGGTGAACTTAAATAAAAAGATTTTTAATGTATCTGACATAAAATTACTATTGTTTTTATTTTGTAAAAGTATATTGCATTAATTAGTTCAAGTCGAACCAACTAGTGTCCGTCAGTTCCCCAGAGTAGCCACACCTCGCAGTGCAGCCCCTCAGATTGACCTATTCCAGATTTACAGTCTAATGAGACCTGTAAGCCCTCCCACCAGCTACAAGGTCCCGCGATCCCTAGTGAAGTATAAGTGTACAAACACAGCTTTAAATTTTCTTCAATGCGCGCTGCCCTAAAGGTTTCGTGCTCGTGATTTCCATGTGACTTGCCTCTAAAAATGGAAATTGATACAAACCTGATATAATTGCTTGATCCTTTTGGTGGAAAATAATGCACAATTTTTGTGGGCAAGGGGAAGTAATGTTACTGTTACACATCTTCTCATTCAGGCTTGGTTAATTGTGCTTTGTCAGCGGTAGATTTGATAGTTATGTTTCTTTGCAAAAGGGATCAAATGGGACACTACCCACGGACAAAACATTGCTCAACGGGAGCGCCGAATGCTCATATGACACACTAATTTCAGGGCAGAGACCATGGACTAGCTGATCGTCATTCAAAAGGGCCCTCATGAAGGTGATACGAAATTTCGCGTTAACTTTGATCGTTTCTCCCGACGATCGATGGACGATTGGTCTGGTACAGGCAAGGCTGGAATTGTTACGCTCTTATTGCGCAAACTTTCAGGGCAATCATCTGTTGCTTCTTCAAAGCGATATTGGTGATGACGACGGATACCCTGGCGACGCACTCTACAACGAACAGGATCGACGAGTGTACCGCAGCCTCGAATGGAAGATTTTTTCCGGCCAAAGATGAAACTGGAAGGTGTATTGAGACGCTTTTCATGCCCTTATTCACAAAGACGAGCAGCTTGGCGATGTTCGGAAGCTCCTTTACTTGCAGTCATATGCAGAAGGGGAATCAAAGTTGGCTGTCGACTCATTTCCTGTCACGGGGGCCAACTACACTGCTGTATGGGATATGCTACTTGCACGCTATAAACGTCCGAGACTGCTTGCCGAAGACAACGTCAATGTGCTGCGCAATCTTCGACTTTTAAGAGACGAGAACGCCAAAGAACTTCAGCACGTCTGCGACACTCTGGAACTGCATTGAAGGCAACTCAAAGCTTTAGATCGTACCGTGGAGTACTGGGACGATTGGTTCATCTACGTGGCACTTAATGCAACGAGAACTGTGGCTGCTGTAGATGAACACACTACACAGGTCACTGCGAAAGATTTATTGCCTTGGATTCTCAAGGTTGTCGAGACATCGTCAGCCAGTTTATGGAATCCTCGAAGCAACGAATTTCAGCTAACATCGCCTTCGATAGGTGCTACGCAAAAAAACTAAAAGAGAGATACTTTCAGCAATCGCAAGCTCTTTCAATCCATGCGGATGGTTGGCTCCTGTCACCGTGGTGGCCAAATGCTGATCAAGTCCGAAGATGATCACGTATCAACAGTGCTGCTGGGAAAAATCTTTTAAAACGCATCATAAACGAGATCCGTTCTGAAAGTGCTGGAGCATCGTGTATTTGAATAGACTCCCACAACGACTCAAGTGGACCCGTCAGCGCCCTAATTTAAAGTTCGGAGATCTCGTTAACGTATTGGATTCATCTCTGATCAGATTTGATGGAAGATGGCCTCTCGGCCGCGTTACTCATACTCACGAGGTATCTGATGTACTTGTGTGCGCTGCCACGACCAAGACTTGCACTAGAGAATATGTTCGGCCCATCGTGAAGCTTGCCCTTCTGCCAATCGTCCGGGCAACGGCAGAGGAAGAGTCATCGTGATTCGTCGTAGGTGAGATCATCTTCGGCGGGTGACGTTCAGTGACGTTT
This sequence comes from Andricus coriarius, assembly GCA_932066315.1. Lineage (NCBI taxonomy): Eukaryota > Metazoa > Arthropoda > Insecta > Hymenoptera > Cynipidae > Andricus > Andricus coriarius. The sequence goes on along the minus strand of CAKNWT010329563.1, from coordinate 4,933 downwards.
CGTTCAAGGAACGAGGCGGGCGGGTTGTTTGAATCTCCCGCAAGTTATTTGAATCTCCCTTAATCCTTGCTCTGAAGAGGATGCACCATGGGGTGCGTGCGCTGAGGGGTAGTGCGTCTCGCCACCACTGTCGCTGCCCTTCTGCTTGGCTCGACTGGATTTTGGTATTTTCAGGCAGTTACGACTTCGCCGCCGTTTGAGACGGACGTCTTCATTGTTCATCCATTCTACAGTTCTTTATAAATCCACTCGCTCATTGTGATTAAAGTATAACAAGTGCCCTTTTGATTTGGTATTATTTGCGAAAAACTACCTTCTTAGTTTCAAGGGTTCTCGACAGCACGACAGTGCGAAACAATAAAGGAGAGTTTGAACTACACTCTAAAATCAAGTTTGGTCTTTTGCGACAGAAACCCCAATCAAGCAATTAATAATTTAACAATTCAAATTCGAAAGCTTGGATATATTCTGAAATCTTTTAAAATCTTTAAAATCTGGTGCAATCTTTGTAATAATTTTAAAATTGTTTGGAATCCTTGAAATCTTTCTGATACCTTTTAGAATATTTGAATTATTTAGAAATCTTCTGTAATCTTTGGAATCAATGTTGAATTTGAGTGAAATCTTTGAAGCATGTAGAATAGGGCGTAAAGTAAAATACAAATATAATAAGTTTTTCAAGAGTTTGCTTATATTTTTTACGAATTGTAATATGAAATTAATTAAAAATATTTTTCGTTTGTAAATGTGGCTTTGTATCACCCGATTGAAATATTTTGTTGAAAATTCGCTTTTTTTATAAAAATTATTTTTATCAACTAAAAATGTAACTATTCTATTTTTGGTTGAAAAGGTATCCTTTTAGTTGCGCATTTATCTATTAGTTTGAAAATTGATGTATTTTGTTGAAAAATCGTCCTTTTTGGTAAAAAATTATCTTATTGGTTTAAAATGTATCATTTCGCTCAAAAATTCAGCAGTTTGGTTGACATTTTTTTTCTCTGGTGACTGAAAAATCTTCAAAGTTGAAAATTCAAATCTTTAAAAATTTTCCTCTTTTAATTCAAAAATTAATGTTTTTAATTGAAAATTTAATTAAGCTACTTGAACATTGCATTATTTTAGTTAAAAGTTAATCTGATTGGTTCAAAATCAATTTTTCCTACTAGAAATGTAAACATTCAGTTTTTGGTCAAAGATTTATCTTGCTTGGTTAAAAATGCATTTAATTTGTTTAAAATTCGTCCTTTCACGGTATAAAATTAAATTTTTGTTTGAAAATTAAACTATTTTGACTAGATATTCATGATTCTACTTGAAAATGCATCTTTTTGTTTTAAAGATCAACGAACTCGGATAAAAAATTTCTAAAATGCAATTACATTTTCAAAGAGCTCCTCTTTTTCTTCTTATATTCGTTTCTCGCTTAAATACGAACTGAATTAATAGAACCCAATAACAAACTCCAATTATTTCAGTTAAAACTTATCTTTCTGATTGAAAAGACTGCTATCGTAGTTTTAGTCAAGGTTTAATCTTTTTTTAATTAAAATTAGGTCATTTTGCTGAAAACAAATCTTCTTCTTTGGTAGAAATAAAGCCATACATTTTAATCTAAAATTGTTGTATTTCGATCATGAAAAATTTGATCTTAAAAATTTTACAAGATTTAAATGCTTTTCATTGAACATTGTTGGTTAGGAAAAGGAAATGTTGATTACGGAGAAATCCGGGAGTTCAGAAAATTTTGAAAGTGACGTTTTGCGGCCACCCTAATACTTGAGTTTCAGAATGAGAAAAAAAAATGTAATTAATGTTGTGACCGAAAGCCTTCTACAATTATTTTTTTGAAATTCTTTAAGATTGGGCGATTGCTGCCTAAGGGACATTCTTCGATTTCTTCTCTGGTCATCTCTTGAATATCGCCGCTGTACATGTTTATTTTCACTCGTTCTTGAAAGCCATGTATTGTTGTATATATTCCACGAAGGAGTCTATTATTTGCTTCCATTATTGCAAAAATTTCACCATTAGGCATTGATAGTACAGTCTGTTCTCCGGTTGGCATGGGACAAAGGATCTTATCTTTTCCTCTCACTTGAATCGGTGCATCGCGAGGAAAAGTATGTCTTCGAATTTCGAATCTCCTGGTCGGATTCTTGTGGGGAATAAGCCTAACCAAACTAAGATCTTCAAGTGTCGGTCCAGGTCGGCGGGAAGAAAAACGAGTGGAAGGAGGTGATCTAGACCTGTCACGAAGAAAAGATTCGGCAGGAGAAGACTTTTCAGGAGACATGGAAGGTCTGCCACGAGAAACACCAGGTATAGGATCGCCATTTGGTAAACAATCAAACTGTGAAATTAACTCTGTAACAAGAAACAGATGATTGAATTTAGGAAAAGCTTTAAAAAGATAAATTCAAGTAAAGTCAACTTGTCCGAGAGAATGGCACAAAAATCTTAAAAACAAGAGAAGTATTTTTTCAAAGATCAGTTTTAAAAAAAACATGAGAAGAAAACAAGAAAAATATGTTTCCTAAATCAGAGTAATCAACTTATTGCAGACAGTTGTACAAAAAAAGGAAAAAAGAGGGAGAACGAGTTTTCCCTGCGTATCCTCCTCCACAGGTTTCACACTCATTCCTGTTCCCCTCTTTCATTCTTTTCTAAAGAATTTCTCTTTTTATTCTTTACACTTTTTTCATATAAATGCAAACTGAATTAACAGAACCCAATAAGAAACTCCAGCTATTTTAGTTAAAATTAAAGTTAAATTTAGTTAAAATTGATTAAACAATATAATCAAATCTAATATGTTTTCGTTGTAAATTTAACTATTCTGTCGACGATTCATGTTTGTACACGCACATATGGTGAAAATTCCTTATCAATAGAGGCATTTTTCAAATTCCTTTATTCTTTAGCACACATATTATAGATTCCCCCAGAATAAATGCAGGCAATTCACACAAACTCAATTAAAGTTTGAAATAAAATAGCAATAAGAATAAAATATCGATTAAATCCCACAAATTGTGAATTTCGTATAGCTTAAAGGATGTACAAAAAATTATGGATATATTATATTATTATATTCACCAATAGAATTGAGGATAACTGCCAAGGATAGGACGAGAGAAAAATCAATCTTCATCTTTTCTAACTGGGGGAAAAGCTGATTAATTTATTAATATTGGCTTGGATTGACAATTTGACTAATGAATATTCCTGCTCTTCATTCGATTATATAGAATTTTTTATATTCGTTATCTCAGATATCACAGACGTCAAGGTTGTTCTGCTCAGATATTTACATTTCATTAGAGCTAGTTTTAAGGGAAAACATGCGTAATTATTTACAAAATTCTTTAAAATTGATATTAACGTTTATACAATCTTTCACGTTTAGGAGTAATCTATTCCATTTTTTCGGTGAATTTAAAATAGTTTGAAAGATTTGAATGATTTCAAACGGCTCTTAAAGGTTTCTAAACAAGTGAAAGATTTTCAAAGTTTCTTATTCAGAACAAGGATGTTTTGAAATCAAATTATAATTCTCAATTTTAACAGAGATTCTCTTTGAATTCCATTCTTCTAAATCAGATTTTAAATTATTTTATGGCATTTCCGTTCCATGTGAAAAGTCACTGCTCCAAGTCAGAGTTTAAATTCTTTTAAGAAATATCGTCATCCAAGTGAGAATTATGATTCTTTTACAAATTTCCTGTTCCAATTATAGAATTAGAGTTTTAGAAATTAGGTGCTTCCATTAATATAATATATTTATAATAATATTATATTATTACTAAGTTTTTAATTTTCTTCGTTTATTTTCTTGAACGTTATATAATGTTTATTTTATTTTGTAGGACATGTTGACGTTTGAAACGAATTTTTGAAATATTGATAAATTTTCGGAAATCTTTCCATGTTTTAAAATATTTTTAATCTTTGCGAAAATTCTCGAATTTTCAATCATCTTTTAAACTGACTCGCATCATCCCTAATTTTTTTTTCAATCTTGCGGATGCGTTTTTGAGATTTTTGGGAATATTTTGTAATATTTCAAGATATTTTTGAATATTCTTTTAAGAATAGTTTTACTCTTCAAGTCTTTCAAAAGCTTCAGTATTTTGTTTCGAAACCTTGAAAAATTTACATTTGTTTAAGTTTTTCGAAATATTTTTAAATTTCAAATTATTTTCCATTCTTTTCCAAATTTTAAATATCTTTAAAAATGATTCATGTTTTTTCTCTCAAACTCTACACGTTTGTTTGTTCTACACGTGTACCAGCTTTCAAGTTTTCAATGATTTCGAGGATTCTCAATAGATTACAAGAATTTCATATCATTTTAATAGAATTTCAACAGTTGTTAAAAGAATTGATGAGATTTCATAGGATTTCAACAATTAAATTTAGGTTCAAATATTACAAGCGATTTTTGTAAACAATTTCTTATAATTTAACGGGATTTCAAAGTGTTGAAAGAATCAAACAAGATTTCCAATTTTACCACGGAATTGAAGGAATTTGAAAGGATTTCGTGAGATATATTGTAATTTCACAAAGTGCAATAACTTCATTCTAATTTTCTGGCATATCTTGTATATCATTAATAGTCCAGTCAACGAAGCTGTGAAATAACATTTTTAAGCCTGCATCAGAAATGGATGCATTTTTGCATACACCCTATTTTTGGGGTGAGAAACCCGAATCTGAAATTAATTTTCACTTAAAATGCTTTTCTCTCGCCAAAAATCGATTTTTCGGAGTTTTTCGCTTTTTTCACAGGAAATACTGATCGCACGGAAAAAATAATGCGACCACGTGGTCGAGGAGGTCTTTTTACATGAAAAACTATTGTCAAATACATTTTGATCAGTGTAGAATCTTAAGAAACGAGCGATTTTTTGAAACGGCGATATATATA
>CAKNWT010329561.1:0-11604 GCA_932066315.1 Andricus coriarius | reverse complement strand
AAATTAAGCACCCCGATGGATGGTGAGAGGCAAGGGGACTCACCGAAATTAAGCACCCCGAAGGGAATAGACAACTACTACGTCCGCGTCGTTATTCCTGGGTAGAGCTAAAAGTAGTGTCAACAATTTCATTTTTCGCAATTGCAGCGCCATCTATCGCGAATCGAAACAAATTTTCCGAATAAAACTTACGTATTTCGTAAAGGAGAATCTGAATCTGTGATAAAAAATTGGGGTTGCCATTTGAAATTACAAAGTTACCCCCACCCCTGCCTCCTGTGGGGGTGGGGGTGGGGTAAATTTTAACAAATCTTTTTTCCCCCTCGAAAATAAAAAGTTTGTATTCCAGACATTTTTTCCGTAGGATGCGTATTTTTTGAGATATTTCGTTGTCTCAAGTTAAAAAAAACACCCTGTATATATATATATATATTACTATTATACCATTGCATAATGTTTATATATTGTTAGACTTTCTAAAGAATCAAAACTATCAGTCAATAAAAACTGTGATAATAAAATATTCGATAATATACGACAAAGAAACACTTTGTGAACTTTTCAATTACATTCATTGGAAAGAAATGTTAACATACTGCAATAAAATAATTAAGAATTTAGTTATTATTGAAGTTTTATGTTGAAAAGTCAGTCGCCCCCAAGCACCCCAACAGATATTTCGAACCTACGGTGCAGCGTACGTCACAGAGTAGAGATTGCCGCACGCGCCTGCCACCTCTCCCGCTCTCCGGGAGAAAAAGTAGTGGAAACGAAACATGTGGTCTCGCAGGGAATTTCCCCGGGTTGGGCATGTCTGCTATAGGGGAAGATGTTATGAACAATCATTTGTTTAAAGAATTATATTTATTAAATTTGACTAATAATTAAGTCACTCTAATACGTTATTCATACGATTTCGAATAACTAGGCGTTGTTTGTAATTGATTTCATACCCATTTCAAGCGTTAAAAACGCATGATTCAAGAGTGAATAGGCCTTGTCTCTCAGTAACCTGGGTACCGATAACCACCACCGATAACCACCCAGTCTGGGAGGCGTTCCCCTGTGCGCAACCAGGGGAGACCCGCGATGGAGGTTGTAGCTTCCCCACACGCTTTTCAAGTTGTGTGTGCCTTTGATCATTTTTGTGTGTCTGCGGATTCTCCTCAGGTCCCTCTCTACCGATTAAAGTCCTCCGATAAAAAAACCCCGTCAAGCGGGGTCTTTTAATTAAATCCTCAAACATTATCCAGAAATTTTTGCATAAAAAAACCCCGCCAAGCGGGGCTTCTCTAATACAGCATTACCGGAAGTCGGACGATTTCTCTCCTCATGAAAAAACTGCTCTTTCGGAAAATCTTTCATCATAAAAAAAAAAAAGAAAAGAAAAGAAGGGATCCAACAGGAACCCAAATTGATCAAAAACACACAGGACCTTCGTACATTGGCCGCCTTCTGCGCCCGAGGATCAGAGATCCTCAGGCGCGGAATCGTTTTCATCTATCACCGCAAGAAGGAGTACGATTGGTACACAATCAAGTGCAAAGGCTTCACAAACTTAACGAGGTCTTTCTACTCGCCAATTTTTCCAAGCCCGTTCCCTTGGGCAGTGGTTCACCTGGGTGAACGTTGCTGAAACAGTTGAAGCGGCGGAACAAATGAATATGGCTGAAACAGTTGGTGTCGAAACAAATCCTGCGACGCCGAAAAGGGCTTTCAACTCCAGGGAAGGAACAGACGTTACTATTGATTTGTTCCCTCACTTGGACTGTCTCAGCAACTTTGACTTGTCTTTTCGTTGTTTGTTCATTCTTCCATAACGTACGTATGTTCCTTTGCCGGATTTAAAAGCCTTTTTTAGTATCGCAGGACTTGTTTCTTCACGAAATGTTTCAGCGATATTCATTTTTTTTCCATAATTGTCCTATTCCCTACATCGGATAGTACACGATAATTGAGCACCTTGGTTCGTGAGAGGCGAGGGGACTCACGTTAACCAAGCACCCCGGTTCGTGAGAGGCAAGGGAACTCACGATAATCAAGCACCCCGGTTCGTGAGAGGCCAGGGGACTCACGATAATCAAGCACCCCATGAAAGGGGTTTCAAATCGTACTGTAACCTCCACGTGGTGGGCCGTGGGGACTACAATTATTGTAGGCTCTATCTCTTCGATCCTTTTGCGGATCAAATATGTTTTAGAACATGAATTAACAATTTTTTTGGTGGAAGGTGAAAATGGTACTCCGAACAAACCCCTTAAAAAAAATTTCAAAACAAAATTTTTGAGGTTATGTTTGTGGAAAAAAGTTCCTAAATTTTTCCCAGCATCCTACTACTGAGTCCCATAACATATTTTTTGCCCGTCAGAATAGGGTAAGCCGTTCTCAAGAAAAATTACTATTTCTATTTTCCTTATAACCCCCATAACTCCCATAAAAATCATTTCTGAGAGATAATACTCCAGGGTATTTCAGTTGAAGATTCATTATAAAATTCGTCACTTTAGTTGAAAATTTGCGTTTTTTGTATAAAATATTAATTTTTATGAACTGGAAATTTAACTATTCCATTCTTGGTTGAAATCTGATCTTTTCGGTTAAAACTTTAACTATATGGTTGAAAATTTATCTTTATTAGTTGAAAATTCCACTATTTTGTTTGAAATTTAAGTATTTATTATGAATATTCAAGTTCAAATTTTTGGTGTGGAAAATTAATTTTTTAAACAAAAATCCAATTATTACATTTTTGGTTGAAAAAGGCTTTTGTTTTAGTTCAAAATTCAACTAAATGATTGAAAGTTTGCCTTTTTTTAGTCGAACATTCAATTTTTTTGTTAAAAATTCATTTGTATTGTTTCAAAATCGTCTTTTTTGGTAGAAAATTAATCTTTTTGGTTGAAAATATAACTGTTTGATTAAACAATTATCTTTGTTGTTGAACATGCGATATTTTTACTCGAAAACTTAGAAATTTGAAGCGTTTTAAATTAAAATTTAAAAATTGCAAAATATTTGAATGGCTCCGTACAATGAAAAATTATATCTGGAAAAACCTTGAGATACCTGGATAAAACCTGGAATTGTCAGAGAATTTTTTTCTAGGAGTTGAGTAGACACCCTGAAATAAAAAAATTTAGTTTTTGGAAAAACGACACAAAGTGCAATAAGATGTTCATTTTCATAATGTTTTTATTGTACAGAAGGCGCACTTTTTATCAATAATAAAAATAAAACAATGGCAACACATGTGTTTCAATATCAATGCATATCATGAGTTGTCATAATATAAATTTATTAAAATGATACATTTTTCAGGGCCGCGAAGAATAAAAATTAGTGCAAAATAAGGAACAAATGATAAAGTAATCATAAAAAATAGAATTTGTACATTATTTTACAATATCTGAATAAGCAGTCCGGCCCGAGGTACAGAAATGAATATAATATTCAGTTGATATAATAGAGTTGAACTTGATGTAGAAAAGTTCACGAGATGAGTGATGAGAATGTATTCGTTAAAGCTGAAGGAGCTTTAGCAAAAGAGAATTCACAATCACCACATTACAGTTGTCGATGCTTGATTGTAGTATGTCTGTGCACAAATGCAGAGAAAGTAAAAAGACCGAGCGCGTAGCGCGAGTTAAATACATTATCTTTTGCACAAAAATAATAATCAATATTTCAAGAAATAATAATCATTTTAAAAAAATATATATATATATTTACAAAAATATATAAAAATCGTGGTGTACTGGGCAATTGAACATGCATATAAATATATTACATTTGTTCGCCATCGTTGCTTGGACCGAACGATTCTCTTTCTGCCTTCTTGACATGATTCAGAGCCGATTCAAGTTTTTTATTTTTCTGAATTTCCTTATTAGTGCAGAAAATGTCCTTGTTGCACCGAATGACAAGGATGGCATCTAGAATGTTGCCCTTCAGGTTAGACCGGTACACAGAAAAAAAAAATTTCATGGCGGAAAAGTCTCTTTCGACGCTCACCTGAGTGGCAGGTTTTGCAAGCACAATCATGGCCAGTGAGAACAATTCTGGTCTTATGTACCGGTCTTCCTTCCAGTATGCAAGCACACTGGACTGTAGCGGGCGCGTAGTTTGATGGCTAAAACTTCTCAGGGCAATCGCGACGTCATAGCCTGCATACATTTGTCCCTCTTGCCCTTGATGATTATCCTCGTATTTTTTCTGGATTAACTTGGCCAGCTTCTGCGACGCGCTACTTCCGAATTGCTCTTCTTGTCCAGACTCGTCAACTGGTTTACTTGCACTAAGTGTGACTCGTTTGGCTGATGATTGCAATTTATTCCACAGTTTCCGCAAGTGCTGGATAGCTTGTTCTTCCTGCTAGTTGGTCAGCATGGTGCAAACGCGGAGATCTAAAAGCATTGCGGCCAGAACAACTTCGCTTTCCATTAATGTTTGAAGTCTCGTCTCCAGATTATTCGCCAGGGATCTCGCCAAAGGTGTGTTGATTTCTTGTATTTCGAAGATGCATTGCTTCCAGACGACAACAAAATCTGTGAGAAGCAGGTTCTCTTCCTGCAACCTTTTTGTTGCTATTTTTGCCGGCATGAGCGACTTTATACAGGATTTAATGCTCTTCCACTCCATCTCAGTGAGCTTCACTGACTTCTTTAAGAGGAAGTTGAAGCGTCGATATGGCCGAAGAGAAAGTAGCATGTCCAGAACGGAATGCCACCTTGTATCGTTATCAAGGATTGCCTTGATAATCAGTTCGAGAAGTCCTTGCTCGCGGGCTTTCTCACGAACCCTATGCAGCGTGCTAGGAACTCTGAACTCCACAACAGCTTCCCGGGCTCTGGAAATCGTGTTTGTGCAGAGCGCATTCAAGCTGTCATTGACCGCAAGTTGGAGCGAAGGCGCAGCACAGCGAATGCAATTAATCTCCAAATCTGTGTGATGCTTCTCGCAAGCTTCCACGAGGTATTCTACTTCCTCTTCATCCTTCTTTAATTCGCCTTGCTCACTTTACTGAGCCTGATGCTTGTCTTCTTCTCCTTCGATTCGTAGGGTTAAAGATTCTGAATCTTCCTCATCACCTTCATCATCCTCATTACCATTGTCTTCTTCGTCATCTTGGATATTGATATAATTTTCTTCATTGTCCTCATCACTGCAGTTCTCCGTTTCTGCCAACGCAGCTTTTTCTTGGCATTCCCTTACCAAACGACACAATTTTATCATATTGGTTGCGTTATCTGATGTGAAGGTATAGAGGTTCTCTATATCTATATCTATCTCATAAACAGCAAGAATACTATTTATATAATTGAGCAATTCTTCACTCGTGTGCCTCCCTTCTAGCTCTTTTGCAGCTAAGGTCCGCAATGTCAATTCTGCATCCTTCTGGAACTGTACATTGATGGCCATAAAAGAGCCTCTAAATTGTGAAGCTAGATCTACTTTAATAGATACGAGTTTCCCCTGGAAAAAAATATATTTTTATTAACTGATGTCAAGACAAGCACAGCCCATATGCAGGTCGTGAGGCGTGGCCATAGGTGTGATTTACCGCGGTTCTACTTGGAGAAAGCACCATTTTCATAGATAGACTTTGCTTCCAGTGGGAATATCTATATATATTTTACAGGGTTTTAAAAGAATATTTAGTGGTCGCTCAAGTCGTTGCATGGTAAATATCGCACTTATGGATTAAAAACATCGTCGAACGCCGAAATTCCAAAGCTTTTCTAACGAACAAGGCAGTAATTTATGCTAAGTTTCTCTTTCCGAGAAAACAGTGGTTTTAAATAATTCAGTTTCCGATTGTTCAGTTTTAAATATTTTATTTCAAATTCCTCATCTTCAATGAACATTAAATTAAATATAGTCCGACCCCTCAGTAGTGCCTCTCTCAATAATGCCGCTTCCCCAGTTTGACGAGAGAGCTCTTCCAACGACTCCGCGAGAGATACGCAGGAGCTTGAATTTCGTATACTTGCCTCTCAATACTGCCGTTAGCCGAAACTTCAAATAAAGCCGTTTGATTACAAATAAAGAGAGAAAAAGCCAAACACATGCGTTAGTTCACAGTGTCAACAATGGAATTTGTAAAGTAAAAGATTTCATAATTACTCATTGTAAACTGAATGATAACCTAATTTAAAAATATAACAACTGAACCTGGCATTAACCAAATAAGTTGAAATCGAACCTATTTAAAATTTATAATTAATTAATCAACAAAGAAAAAAGATAGAGCGATTATTTTAAATTGCATTATATCACGTGATATAAATTTGTGATATTTTAAGTGATTGGATATATTTTTCTTCTAAAAATTGGTAAAATTCTCTCCTTAATATTTTTTTACTCTGCAAAAAATGCAAAAATGTAAAAGATGAACATTTAACGAACTGATAAGTGTGAAATGTTTGTCCTAAATGCAGCTTTAGCTACCTCTAAATATTTTTATGAAAATCTGTAAAATCACATATATAATTTAAAAGGTATGGATAAACATTCATTGCAATAAAGATATGTGCTTACTTTTAGTTCAGCCTCAATCTGACTGCGAAATACGTCAGCTGCAAAGAGGACCGAGCTTCGAACGTTCTCCCGATTCAAAAGCATCCTTTCCCCTGCTGGAAGAGCTTTCAAGATGGGATCCAAAATTCTTCGAAATCCAGAATCATCCATTATTGCAAATGGTCGTCCATTCACGGTCGTCATTACCACGCAGACTTCCATGAAAGTGTCCGCCGTCATATGTACAGTCAGTATATAATTTTTCCTGTCCCTTTTTTTAGATGTTTCTTCATTTTTCATCTTCGCTTCTTCTTCTCTAAATTCCTTGTCTTCTGTGCCATGGAATCGTTCTACATGACTCGTCAAATTGAAGGCATGCTCTTTCTGTAAATAATAATAATAATATTAATAACTGGAAAGACTTCGAGTCTATTCTTCTGCGATTCTGTAATAAAGTGGAGTCTGAATTCAATGGAAAAGAGAGATTTTCATGCTTTATACTCTAACCAGTAATTTAAATATCCATTATTATTTTATTCAATATTTTGTAACTAGATAATAAGGACTAATCTATAAGACGGTGTACCCGAATTGGGCACACGGTCAGTGTTTGACCTGCTAGCCAGTGGGCCCTCTGAAATTTTGGCACTAATTGGGCACAGGACCAGAGAAGAATCACGCCTAACCCTGCTTAAGCTTATTTCTTCCCTTTTATGTCAACACCCATTATGTTTCTAATTTGCCAAAACATTATGTACACTATGCAGTGCTCCTAATTTGGCTCCCTGACCACACTGCGCATGCATCGCACCAGCAGCCTCATTGGATTTTCATCGCGCGCTTATTTGAAATGATTATACAGTACCCTCCCGCTTATCGCGAGAGGCTGGTACTGGGATTCGCGTTAAATGAGTTCCCCCACTACAACAAAAATCATTTTTCGTTGCGTTTATCCTCATATATGATTGGTTGAGAAAATCGAATCTATTCGAAAAAGTTAATGTCAAAATTTGACAGTTGAGTAAATAAGTAGGAGAGAATATTCAGAGGTTATTATACTAATTTTACCTACGAATCCTAAAAAACCTTAGTGTTGTCTTACAAGTGTTCTTTGAAAACAAAGTTTAATTTTTGAGAATTCTGGATAGGCAGGCATTTAAGTTTTTTTCTTTTTCGATCTAGAATTGCTAGCAATTTATGAATTAGGTACTTAAAATTAAGAAATTATCAAGTATTAACCTCTTAAGTAGGTTACATTGAATGTCAATATTTAGAACAAAAATTATGTTTACGCGCGAGCATTTTGTTTAATGCGTGCGCTTACATGTGTCGGCAGTGGGAGCAAATCAAGTAGGGGAAGTCGCGATAACTGGTAGTGCGATAAGTGGGAGGATACTGTATATGCAAATTAATTTTTTGCTATATGTAATAATCATAAAGTACAAAAAAATATTATTAATAATTAAAAATGTACGTTGGTGAAAAAAAGTATTTATTCCTTTGAATTTAAAATCAACAATTTATTTGTAAAGAGTACAAACAAATAATTATTTCATCTTAAACTCAAAAATACTATTTTGTGATCTGAAAATTAATTGTTATTATTTCCACAATGATAATTTATTATGAAAAATTGATGCACACATGTAATAGTTTCAAAAAAGTGCGCCATTTACAGCCAATGAGACTGCCGATGCAACGCATGAGCACTGAAGTTGAGCGCCAAATTAAGAGCACTGCCACTATGATTGGCGACGCAATGACGCGCCAGTCTAAAATCTCTTGATTTAATAACAATAAAATTTGTAAAATGCAGACTAAAGAACATCATGTACACTATGGTTGGCGACGCAATGACGCGTCAGTCTGAAATCCCTTGATTTAATAACAATACAATTTGTAAAATGCAGACTAAAGAAGGACAGAATAGAAATTATGTCACCAATGGTTTACTATAAACAAGACCTCATCTGTAATGACATTAGAAAATTCAGCTTTCTTCGGAATTTTGAAGTGGGCGGATTTCGCGTTAGTTATTATAAAAATGGAGTTGAAAACTATATTCCGTGAAAAGGGAAAATTGCTTCTTGCAATGAATAATTACAAATTTAGTCAGAGTCGTTTATTAAAATCCACAGAAGACTGACGTTTTAGTTAACAGAAGTGTTCAACAAATGTGTACACTTTAGTACAGGATCTAGTTTTTTCTAGAAAATGTGGTGAACATAACCACGACCCTAACAGTGAAAAAGTGATAATCCGACAGACAGTTAGTAATAGTGCTAAAAGAAACATAGACGGAAATTTGTGTGAAAGGCCATCAAACCTGATTCACCGAGAATTGGATGAAAGGTCTCTTCAAGTCCTGACTAGAAAGGATGTAAAATACATTAGAAATAATCTTACGCGTACGAAGTTATTAGCAAAGTTTCAACAAGTTTCCAAGATGGAGACAAAGCATACCTGCTCCGTCTTCACCAAACATTTATCTTTTACTATAGTTTAAATAATAGTTTCATTGCATCAATATAAAGTACAAATCTTTCTACAGCGTAACCTATAAAGTTTTCTATATCTTTAAAAAAAACATGTAACTCATACATAAAGAAATCTATACGGAATCTTTTTTAAACTGTTTTAAGATCTGATGAGGGAAACAAGCTGTGTTTCCGAAACGTAATCGATTCGAATTTCTTTTAGATACATTTTAACCATTACTTTGGAAGATGTCGTATTTATTAAGTTCTTTCATAACTTTATAAACTATAAATTTTCACAGACGTAAAAAAAGACCATTTTATTCTTATAAATTGGCAAAACCGAAATCACCAAACAAGCTAGCGGATGTGCAAGATTTTTTGGATTCATCGAAATTAAAGACTGCTGCTGGCGAAGACTTTCTCATCCAAAACGACAAAAATAAGAAGATCGTGACTTTTTGCTGTAACGCGAATATAGATTTTTTGTTTGAACACCAAGACATTCTGCTTGGATATGGTACTTTTGAATTTTGTACAACATTTTTTTTACAACTTTTCACTTTGGACAGCTTTTGTAATGGCTTTTACGTACCACTCGTGTATTGGCTACTCGCAGACAAAAAAGAAAGCACGCATGCAGAGGTGTTTCACGTGGTGGAACTAAAGTGTAGGGATAGAGGACTACACGGAAAAAATTTATCCGTGAAAAAGTCACGAACTTGTAGCTAGGTCTCGGATACGAGATAAAAAAATGAAACATTACATTCTCATTTCTATGAAAAATGTATGGATAAATTTCGAAGTGTTTTACGAACAGTTCGAATTTCCTACGAACAGTTCCCGAAAATTTCAGACTGAAATATAAAAAGGAAAAATTTTATTTGTGCGATTTAATTTATATTATTTTATAAATTCGCAACTCAGAAGATTCGAAACCTCAGAGACTGCTCACCCACCAGTTTGTAAACATAAACCAGGAGTGCGTAAACATGCGCAGCCATCGAGGCCCAACAAAGTATGTATTATAAAACTTCTAGCCACTCATCCGACGAGGTCGAAGCACACATGCGAGTGCACACACGCACCGCAAGCGTGTGTGCGGGCCACGTACAGGCGAACCTACGTTCTAGTTCCCAGATTTGTCGGGCAAGCTCGTGAGTGCTCTGAGAATCTTTTCCCAATCACTCGTAATATTTTTGTAATTACTTACGTAAAAAAAAGTGATGAACCGTTTTAGAATTTTCAAATCGAGTTCGTCAATTCTTTCTCAAAGTTCGCAGCTTATTTACGAAAATACATCAATATCCGATAAATTTGTCTCATATCCGAGACCTAGCTACGAGTTCGTGACTTTTTTATGGATAAATTTTTTCCGTGTAACATTAAAACCCAAACAAGTGGTTATAGACCTTGAAATCGCAATATATTTGGGACTGAAAGAAGTTTTCCTAAATGCAGACGTCATTGGATGCAGATTTCATCCAGGACAGTTATGGTAAGTTTAATTCTATGATAAAGATTTTTACAGCTACTGAATGAATTAAGTACATTATAGGTATATGTATTTTTCAAATAATTTAGAAATTCATGTTTCCAACACATATTTGATGTATTTTTCACTGAGGTCAATGGTTTTGAATTCTGTGAATTTTAATTTCAGTCAGTACATTTTTATATTTTCGATAACGCGTAGGTAACTAATTTTTATAGTAAAGTACAAGTCCGATAAGTTGCCGTCCGATAAGTGTACACTCCCCTTAAAACGTCATCACACGCACGGCACTCACACTCATTGGGGTTCTCCCACTACGTGTGCTATTTTTCTTATGATTTGCGCATCAGTCTTACGCATGCGCGCACCTAATATCGTGGTACTAGAGGGGGCATCCGATACGTCCGCAATTCCTGGAATTTTCCGCCCCCACAGCCCCGAAATGAGAAACTTATCGGACTTCTACTGTAGATCGCTCAAAAATTACAATTTTTATTTTTTCGACTCCCTAATTTTCATGTGGTTTGATTTAGAATCTGAATTTACCGCGCAGGACCTGAATCTCTCTGATTGGTGTTCGCACATTCGAGGGTTCATCTCAAGCAGGTAGGGCAACTTCGCAAAAACTAAACACATAGTTGTCATAAGTTATGATGGAGACAAATTAACAACAGACAAAAGACTCTGTTTAAAAATAAATTCTAGCTGTACACTGCAATCCCGCTTTATCAGTTCCCGATTTATCAGACAAGCTAGTGCAAGGGGGCGAGAAAGAGGCGCTTGAAAGGTCAGCGGTCTTGCGATGTTTACGGCTCGGCACTATAAGAAGCCACGAGCAAGAAGGAGAAGCAGAACGGTTTAGAGAGTCCCGATTTATCATCAAGGCCATTGAGGGTACCCCCGCGATGGACGATACGGAGGGACCAGTGGCGGACTGGGTATCTGGAGGTGCCCGCGGGAAGTCGAGACGTAGGGGCGCCTTCCTGAAACACAACAGTAGTATATAATGAAAAACCTTCAATAATTACTATTATTATGCGAAAAACTGTTAATCTCGCTCTTAATCGCTTACGAACTTTCAAAATTTGCGCGGTATTTCAAATTTATAAAAAAAAA
>CAKNWT010329559.1:0-16544 GCA_932066315.1 Andricus coriarius | reverse complement strand
AAAAAAAAATAACATGAAGATAAATGATATAAGCATTCTGTAAAATTTAAAGCGGATTAGTGATGACCCTCGGTCGCGAAACTGACCTGAAGCATTTAGCTCAGATGTTTGTGTTCGAAAAATCGAGATGAGACCATCTTTGGAGTAAGGAATCTCTAAAGTGGTCGCAATTTGATTCATAGAAGCTGGAAGGTCCTCCCTTTGTTTAAAAGGCAAACCATGGATTTCTACGTTATTAGCTAGAGAAGCCTGCTCCATAAAATTGCGTTTACGTTCCAAGTGCGCTACCTGAGAAGTAAGTTTATTTTCATTGACTGAATGTTTCTTTGTGACTTCCTGGAGCTCTTGAATTTCAGTAACAATACTCGCAACACTCGTTTCAACCTTAGTTATGCGACGAGAGTTTTGAATTATATTATCCATTATGCTGTTAATAGAAGTATCTAATTTGCTCTGAAATTTCTAAAATAAAGCAGTCATATGCCTGAAGGACGCCTCTTGAACTTCAGTTACCGATTTCATTATGGCCTCATTGACCCTGGGCTCCAGGTTTGCGAGAGTTCCTAAGGACCTCACTGTTCTGCTGACGTCATCGTCAGCAGCCTCCGTTGTCTTAAATGTAGACGAAATTTTTCTTTCTCATCGAGCGATTTCATTTAACGCCAAAATTGAGCAAGGACCGCAAAGACACCCCCTAAGGCCCTTATTCAGCTTATCAGCTTCCTTTAAGCATCCGTTTTGCACCAAAATGCTACATATTCCGCATGTTAAAAAAGCAGGAGCGCGACCTAAGCCAAGGAGCGATGATTCCAGGGGGTGATCGCCGTTTCAAGGCCTGCATTGCACCTGGGTTACCAAATCCATGAACTCCCCGTTCTGTCCCCCTCAATCGAGGCGGATACTCTACAGTGTGTCTTCTTTATTTCCCTAGCTAGGTAGTGGGACTACCATGCCCGACAAAATCAAAACGAAGATTGATGACAACAAAAAAGTTATCGCGGTTGAAGAAAAAATGACGGTACTTTCATACAGTTGGTTAAGAACAGACATTGACGGATTACCCCGCTAGGAGTGCGCCCCCATATTCGACGACGTTTTCATGAGATCGGCGATCATTGTAGTGCAGGCTACCGACATCTTGCCTCGGGATTAACTGGTGGAGAGGACACCATCGTTTAGACGCAAGGAGAAACTAAGCATGGAGATCCACGAGACTGAGTGTACCCGAAGGTACCGCAGAGCGACCGTACTGATTTCCGGTACCCCCGAAGATCCGAGTGTCGATCCAAGGTGCCTTAGTTTCGAGAACCACACTCTACGAACAGATTCTTGGAGAGTATATTTTATTAGATAGGGAACCAGACATAAGTAGACGGGATGGACTCTAGATGTAACTCTCCCTGAAACAGCAATTAGGGCCCTTGCGGCTGTAGAATACCGACCCTATCTAGGAGCTATTACTATATGAGCTATATACTATTTGTTACCCTTTTCAGTCGTCGTAACTATAAAAAATAGATCTTCAAAAATGAAGATGTAAAATAATTTTGCTTTTCTTTCACAGTAGGGAACTTTTTTCAATTCTATTTTGGGAAAATAAAAAAGGAATGGTAATAAATTTATAAACTTGAATATACATATTTTGCAGAATTTATATTGGTTGATTGCAAAATTAAAGAAGCCATTATAGTTGGCATTACATAATATTTTTTATGAAAAAACCAGATTTACGTATAGCATACAAGATTATATAAAGTGTGTCGTCAGATTTAATAACGAACTCAGTATATTTTGTTTCCCGCTGAAACTGATTTATGAAATGGAAACGGAATCTCTTACGAATGTACTCTTTACCGATAATCTCACAAGAATAAGCTTAAGGCAATAATTAGCCTAATTAAGGAACAGCATAATTCTTAGTTACACTGTTAACTGCAGTTTGTCCTCTAATTTTAAAAGATGAGGATCGTCTATAATCTGTATTTGTTATTGGCAGTTATTCTTAATTATATAGGTAAATATAATAACCTTAGACATCTATAATTATTTTTGAAACATATTTTGTTTTCCCGAAAATGAAAATTTGTCCGATTTGATCCTCATTCTACCAAAATCGCTTTTTTCCAAAGTCTACCTATTTACGGATGCGTACATGCAAACGTCCATATGTGTACAGATGGTACTCTCCCAACTGTTTCATTGTAATTGCAACTCGCAACGCAATAGAGAATGATCTGCTATAGCGTCTCATAGAAATCACACATCGGATACATATCGGATAACAAACGGTGAATCTTGGATTGACTGGTTTCGGATTTGTCTTATGCGTCTCTAAACATTTTGATATATGGGTGTATGAAAGCACACTACCTTCTGTACTGAATATTTTGAAATAGAACCATATTGCCTATATTTCTGTTTGCAGAATTAAGTTCACAGTCCGGCTCTAACCCTAATGACGATCGGCGTGATAGGCCTCACCTGCAACTCAGTCTTTCCCAACCTTCTTCTTCTAGTCGTATAACTCATTCGCCTTACGAGCCCGAGACTCCTCGACGTGCGAGGCTCAGGTCTCCTCCTGCCATGCTTTCTCTTGCCGGGACTCCTGTTAATCAGGTACTTGGGTATGGACTTGGACAGCTTGGACTTATTCGGCTCATTCCCCGTGTCAATCCGTACCGGCGATTCGAATTTCGAAGATACACATTCCATCCAGATTCGCCAGTTATAGAGCCAGAAAAAAGAGTTGCCGGGGAGCCCCTGACAATCGTAGAACAAATTGTATTAGCATCATCTAATGGTGACGTTTATGCAATATTGAAGTTTAGTGGTGTTCTGGGTGGGCTATATAATCCAATAAGAAGAAGGTTCCGGGTAAAAATAAACATAGGAAGCGGCCAGGTAACAGATTTGACCCCAGAAGAAATTGCCGAAGTTCCAGTAGGCCCCAGCCGCCCAATAGATTATCATTTTAGCAAAGTAGTTACAAACCACGATTCTCTACAGCTAAACCAATAATTCAGTTAAAAATAATGTAAAGCTTTTAGTCAATGGTGCATAAAACAAACCGATACCTAAGATATGGTTGGTCGAAAATCCGACCCCTATGACGTCGCAGAGGTCCTATAATAGACTTCCGAAGCAACCTATTTTTATGAAAAATAAAATAGCTTTTTCATCCTATATACTTTTTTTGGCCTCTTGTTTACTCATTAATGGTTTAAAAGTAAGTATTTTGACCTAAATCATGTCTGTGCAGAAGATTGTGGTCCACTTCGATTTTTAAATAGGTCTAAATCGATGTTTGGTCTTTTATTTTTTTAAGTGATTACTTTCTTTCGCCTGCTCTTTTCAAGATTCAATAGACCTGAGTCCGGCCTTTTTCAGGACAGGCTGTTCTTGGGAGAGGATTTTCGCGTGGACGGTTGCTTTTTTAACGTTTCTTTCGCGATTTAATAGAGCTAAGAAATATCTATAAAGTAATATTTTTATTGAAAAAAGTCATGTTCATCCTTCTGCGTGAAAATTAACATTATATGGAACAAACAATTCAGTTCGTAAGGTTTTTTCTCGGAAATGGTTGTTTTTTAGGTGGTATCAGAGCTTTCTATCCCAATTTGTAGTTGAGATTGTATCCTCCTCTATAATTAGGTATGTAGGCTAAAATTGTCCAAATTAAAAATTTTTCGTGCTGCCTTTGAGTCAAATCTCAAGGTAACCGCCTGATTTTTTTAAATTGTTTTAATAATCAACCAATGACGAACCATTAGACGAGAATTCGTGTTCAATAAAATGATCTTTACATTGAAGTTTGTTTCGTTCTTTAGCGATTTTTTTTAATCAACCTGATCAAAATTTTGTTGAGAGGTCAACATTTTTTTAAACTATAGTAGGGAATTTGTTATAAGCTTGTAATGTCGGGAATTTTGCTGGCTATATGCCCCTATATGCAGCACCATGCCGGCATAGTGGTACCTTTTCTTATGTAATGACTAGATAGTGGGACTATATAGTGTAATAGCTAGATAGTGGGACTATCACGCCCGACAAAATCAAACCAAACGAAAATAACGAGGAGCCCGACTCGGGGCTCTCATCTAACCCGCTGCCAAAATGGGACAGCTTTACATGGGCCGACCTACCAGAACTGTTGGAGATCCTTAACATTGATGAAAATAACCACGATTTCGCGTTTGAAGAAAAGATTACTGTACTTTCGTACAGTTGGCTAAGAACGCCTTGGTAATTATTGTCTTCGCATCGGATTACCCTGATTCCTGTTTAACTTCAAGGGAGTTAGTCAGGCTGAGGGAGGAAATCTATACAGATATTGACGCATTAACCCGCCAGTACCCCCAAAAATCTGAGGACCGATGCACGGTTCCTGAGTTTTGAAAACCACACTCTACGAACAGATTCTTGGAAAGTATATTTCAATAAACAGATAACCATACCTAAGTGGACGGGATGGATTCTAGCTGTACGTCTCCACGAAACAGCAACAGGGTCCCTTGCGGCTCGAGGATACCCAGCGGACATCAAATTTGACGACTTCTTCACGACCTCGTTACGACATCCTATGTCCATGTCGTTAAGGTTTCTTTACGATATCATAAAGACCACGTAAGAACGTACGAGGTCTTAACGATATCGTATAGACACCTTAACGACATGGACACAGGATGTCGTAAAATGTTTCATAAAGATGTCGTAACGGGTGACCCAAAAGGGCTAAGCAAATCTCCAGAAGGGCGCAGCGATGCCCGAAAGTAGTCTACGAATGGCTGAGACGGAAATTTCAAGAATGTAAATAAACTTGCACCACAGAGTAGCTGTGTTCGTAAATGGTTTTTATTGGGTATTCGATTAAGCATGCTTTTCAATTTTTAATGAATAAAAGAACTGCAAGTTAAAAGCAAAGATCTGACATATATTCAAAAATTTAAATTACAAATGTGATGAATGGAAAATATCCTGCCTTTACTTCTCGAGTATTTGCTATGGATTGTAATCACTGCCTTTATCGTAAATCAAATTCAATATTGTACTCTATGCGATTCTCGTCAAATTTATATGAGACCTTTAACCATAAGTTTATAAGACCTTCTTTTTCACTCAGCATACAATGCCAAATTACAATTTGGTACGACCGATTAAATCAAACCAGCATTTTACTCGGCAACATTTAATGATTGATAGACGTCTGTATTTTGGGTCTGGAATTCCCAAAAGACAGGAGAGAAGCAAACACAAACCAAAACCGCACTACGATGACTTCAATCAAAAATATCTAATTCCCTTTCACTTCTCTACTCAGCTTCACACATTTGTACAATTTATAACAATCAGTGTACTTATCGATAGATTACGAGGTTGTAGAATTGGTAGACTTCCTTCTAGTTGTCCTTATCCATTCATTCAAGAATCCAATTCATCTTGGTTCAATCCAGAGTATGATTAAAAAGTCTACAGGCGTTTTTTATACATTTCTCCCAATTCCAGCTTTCTTCTCTCTCAAATTCGAACAACTTCCTAGCTCCAATTCAAAAGAGATTCCACCAAGCTTGTGGAATCTCGAGTCAAGAAATTACTTTTGGAGACAGATCACAGCAAAGCTCGCTGGTCTGCTCACCTCATCCTCTCAGACCAATCTAACCAGGAAATTGACCCATGAACCTTGTTCACTTGTCTTTTTCTCTTCCTTGGAATGACGATATTTACGTCTTTCAGTCATTTGTAATTAAATATTTGGCCCCACGAGTATTATGACCAATACATAATCCCTCTGTTCGATTACCAAGACTTTGTAAGAGTAGTCGCAAACATCCCGTACTAGAACTTGTAACAATATTTAACCACTTTTTTATTTTTTCCACATAATTTGCCCAACCCGTGTGCTTGTTGGAACAATACACTCTAAAAAATCGACTTAGATCCTTCATAGTCGTTTCAACGGGATTTGACTTCGGATGTCTAATCGATGAAAAACTGACTTTAATCCCATATTGGTTAAGCGTATTCTTCCATTTTGGAGTAGTGAATTGAGTCCCATGATCCGACAATATGCGTTTTGGAACACCAATTTTCTTGAAATACTGTTCTATTAATTTCTCTAAACAAGTTTTGGGGTTTTCTCGCTTTTTCGGATAAAGGGTGACAAGTTTTAAAAATACATCTTTCAGAACAAAGATACATTTTGTTCCACCTCTTCCAGTCGGCAATGGGCCATAGAAATCAACAGCTAATAATTCATTCGGTTCATTAGGAACTTCCATATTTATGTTGAGATGTTTAGTCCTGTGACAGAGATCACACGTTTTTATTCTAGTTTTAACATTTTTCTTTAAACCTTTCCAGTAAAAGTTTTTCTCAATTATTTTAATAGTGTTTTGAATTCCCATATGACCAATTTCGAGGTGAATCGTATCGATTATGCTAAATTTAATATGATTGGGAACTATTAATTTCCAATTGTTTTCATTTTTTGGTTTGTGAAATACAACGTCATTTTTTATAATGTAATTTGAAATGTCTTTATTGCATTGCAATTTATCGAAAATTAATTTTATTTTATTATATTTTTTCTGTATTTCTGAAATGTTTGCAAGATCTTTAACCAGCGGATTACCTTTCTGCATTATATTTATTACTTTATCGGCAGTTTCAGTTTTTTCTTTTCTAATTTCACTGACTTCTAAATTAGTTGCTACTATTAATTTTGTGTCATCACTATTTTCAATATGCCCAGGAATCGTTCTACTGAAAAAATCAGCTGCGATATTTTTAGCCCCCTTACAAAATTCCATTACAAATGAGAAATTTTGTATTAATAATGTCCACCGAGATAACCGCGAGTTATAAAATTTTGTCTTCAATAGAAAAGTTCAAGCTAAGTGGTCAGTTATAATTTTAAAAGTAGTTCCCAAAAGATATTTTTGTAGTTTAATTAAACTGTACACTATCGCAAGTAACTCTAATTGGGTAATATTATAATTTTTCTCTTGGGGCGATAAACATCTGCTAACCACTGCAACTATTCTTTCGTTACCTTCATTGTCTAGTTGAAAAAAGACACCGCTAATTCCTGGTTTACTTGCATCTGTTTGTAATTTGAAATTTTTGTCGTGCAAATAGTGAGCTAAAGGAACTGTCGCCATAAAATTTTCTTTTAATTTTTGAAAGCAGATTCGTGGACTTCTGTCCATTTGTATTTATTTTTCTGACTCAATAATTCTCGGAAATGGTCCATATATGTTGCATATCTGTGGACAAATCGACTATAATAGCCGAAAGCTCCGAGTACCGATTGCGATTCCAGTCGATTTGCTGGAGATGGAATATTTTCAATCGCTTCTAAACGCTCTGGGTCTGGCTTTGTACACTTCGGAGTTAAAAGAAAACCTAAAAATTTAACCTCGTTCCTGCACCAGAGTGATTTACTAACTTTTAAAGTTAAACCTGCATTTCCTATTTTTGTAAAAAATTTATCTAATTGTATGAGATGATCTAGAAAATTTGTTGAGGTGATTACTACATCATCAACGTAGACTGTTAAAAATCAGATAATTCATCTCCAAGAACAGAATTGATTGCCCGAACAAACCCGCTGCTTGCAGTTTTAATTCCGAATGGAATTCGACAAAAATGATGTGCCTTTCCTTCTAAAACAAAAGCAGTGTACTCGAATGACATGCTCATATTCCTTTAAACATCCCGGTTCTTTAGAAAACATTTTTCGATGCTTGATTAACAATTACACAAATCGTATTTTTCTCTTTCTGACCGGTTCTGAATGTGACTGATAGATTCAACTATTTCACTTCATCAGCGTATTTAAGGTTCTTACAAAATTTTAGTCTCTTCTGAGTCTCTTCTGAGACCCAGGGCAATGGCGCAGATTTTCCTGTTTAGAGGTGACGGGGCCTCACGTAGATAAACAGAATATTTATCTTTGCTCAGCCATCCGAGGCTTTCAGTAGAAAAATCTCTGAAAACCTTATTTCTCTCCACGAATTTATCTCGAACTTGTTGACTGCCGAGTTTCGCGACAATGATCGCGGGGTTAGATGATTTTGTGAGTGCAGGAGCCTTTATTATTCTGTAAATATTGACCACATCTTCCTTCACAAAGGGAACGTCAAGAGCTCTAGCTATCGAATCCATGGTCGTCAAAACGTCTTCATCGGGTTTCATGGGGAAATTGTGAATTTCCAAAGTCGTTTGAAGGGCCGCCTACTCGCTTAAGTTCAGCGCATGCTCAAGTGTAGCCACTTGTACTTTCAGGTCATTGGCATCTTTTTTAATTTTAGTAATGTCTTCTTTTCCCTTTTCTGTATCAGCTTTAAGTACATGAGTTCGATTCGAGTTCTCAGCAATGTGTGCTTTGATCGTTTCAATGGAGGTCAGGAGATTTTCATTAATAGCTTGCTGCTTATTTTCGAATTCTGTGATCCTTGAGAGAATCTTCTGAGACTGCGCAAGCGCTTCCTTCTGTCCCTCCAAGACAGCATTTCGGATCATAGCAGCGAGATCAGGCTGGGTGGGGGTAGCCGTTGCGGCTGAGGGTGTAGAAGCGTGAGGGGAAGACGTACCGTCAGCGTGGCGAATATTAATTACAGGTTTCCCAGATGAACTACCATCGACTGCCGTAGAGATGTCGCTGATACTTTGCTCTTTGCATTTTATGCAGCAGAAATCTGCCTGACCCTTTTTGAGCTTATTAAAGTTTTTTTTTGAGATGTTAAAATTCGCACATGCCAGATGAGTTAACGCACCACACTTAACACATACAAGCACCTCAGGTCCTCCTCTGAAAAAGACTTCCTTGCACTCTAGACACGCACCCATTGCTCTAAATGATCACTCACAGATATTAAATAGTTCGAAAACAGAAAAAAATCAGCAATGCCGAAAAAAAACAACTTGCTCGGACGCGCCAGGAACACAAAAAGTCACAACTTGCAAATTTTTATTAAAAAAAGAGCAAGAAAAACACGCGAAATTTCAAAACTCCGAAGAGCAGCAAATCGACACGTCCACTCAGACCATACGTCTCCCTGAAACAGCAATTAGGGCCCTTGCGGCTCTAGAATATCGACCCTATCTAGGAGCCAGTAGGGTCTCCTTCCGGGTGACCCAAAAGGGCAGGTTACTATTTGTTACTCTTTTCAGTCATCGTAACTTTAAAGAATAGCAATTCAAAAATGAAGATGTAAAATAATTTTGCCTTATTTTAACAGAAGGGAACTTTTTTCAATTCTATTTTGGGAAAATAAAAAAGGCATGGTAATAAATTCATAAACTTAAATATACATATTTTATAGAATTTATATTGGTTCATTGCAAAATTAAAGAAGCCATTATAGTTGACATTACACAATATTTTTTATGAAAAAACCAGAGTTACGTATAGCATACAAGATTATATAAAGTGTGTCGTCAGATTTAATAACGAACTATGTATATTTTGTTTCCCCTTGAAACTGATTTATGAAATGTAAATAGAATCTCTTACGAATGTACTCTTTAACGATAATCTTACAAGAATAAGCTTGAGGCAATAATTAGCCTAATTAAGGAACAGAATAATTCTTAGTTACACTGTTAACTGGAGTTTGTCCTCTAATTTGAAAAGATGAGGATCGTTTATAATCTGTTTTCGTTTTTGGCAGTTATTCTTAATTATATAGGTAAATATAATAACCTTATACATCTATAATTATTTTTAAAACATATTTCGCCTATGAATTTTAGACGTGCACAGATGGTACTCTCCTAACTGTTTCGTTGTAATTTAGACACTAGGTGATTACAAAATTTCTTAAAATATAAAAAAAAGGTTAGCATTAATGATTTTCCGAGCAACTCGCAACGCAATAGAGAATGATCTGCTGTAGCGTCTCATAGAAATCACACATCGGATACATATCAGATAACAAACGGAGAATCTTGAATTGACTGGTTTCGGATTTGTCTTATCCGTCTCTAAAAATTCCGATATATGTGTGTATGAAAGCACACTACCTTCTGTACTGAATAATTTAAAATAAAACCATATTGCCTGTATTTCTGTTTGCAGAATTAAGTTCACAGTCCGGCTCTAATCCTAATGCCGATCGGCGTGGTAGGCCTCACCTGCAACTCAGTCTTACCCAACCTTCTCCTTCTTCTAGTCGTATAACTCATTCGCCTGGCAAACCCGAGCCTTCTCAACGCGACAGGTCCAGGTCTCCTCCTGCCATGCTTTCTCTTGCCGGGACTCCTGTTCATCAGGTACTTGGGTATGGACTTGGACAGCTTGGACTTATTCGGCTTATACCATATAGCAATCCGTACCGGCGATTCGAATTTCGAAGATACACATTTCATCCCGATTCGCCAATTGTACTGCAAGAAAGAATAACTGCTAGGGGGCGCCTGCCAATCCTAGAACAAATTGTATTGGCAACATCTAATGGTGAAGTTTTCGCAATATTGAAGTTGAGTGGTGTTCTTGGTGGGCTATATAATCCAATAGGAAGAAGGTTCCGGGTAAAAATAAACATAGAAAGCGGCCAGGTAACGGATTTGACCCCAGAAGAAATTGACGAAGTTCCAGTAGGCCCCAGGCGCCCAATAGATCATCATTTCAGCAAAGTAGTTACAAACCACGATTCTCTACAACTAAACCAATAATTCAGTTAAAAATAATGTAAAGGTTTTAGTCAATCGTGCGTAAAACAAACTGATACCTAAGATATGGTTGGTCAAAAATCCGATCGCTATGACGCCGCAGAGGTTCTAAAATCGACTTCCGAAGCAACATATTGTTATAATAAATAAAATAGCTTTTTTATCCTATACACTTTTTTTGGCCTTTTGTTGACTGATTAATGGTTTGAAAGTAATTTTTTGACCTAAATCATGTTTATATAGAAGATTGTGTTCCACTTCGATTTTGAAATAGGTCAAAATCGATGTTTGGTCATTTATTTTTTTAAGTGATTCCTTTCTTTCGCCTGCTCTTTTCATGATTTAATAGACCTGAGTAATAGCTCGAAAGCCTTTTTTTAAATCATAAAATAAAGAATTATGCAACTCTCGTTCCTTTTACGGCTTGATATAGCTAAGTAATAATTTAAAAGTACTTTCTTGTTTTGTTTGTAACTGATAAATCCAAACGTTATGCTACTCTTCTGTGTAAGGTCGGGCGTTTTTCGGGACGATTTTCTCGTGGATGGTTGCTTTTTTAACGCTTCATTCGCGATTCAATAGAGCTAAAAAATGGCTCCAAAGTAATGTTTTATCGAAGAAAAAGTTATGTAACTCCTTCTTTGTAAAAATTGACGTTTTTTGGAACAAACCATTCCATTCGCAAGGTTTTTTCCTCGCAAATGGTTGTTTTTAAAGCGCTCCTTTATCTATTTAATGGAGGTTAGTAATACTTCAAACGTTTTTTTTGTAAATGCGTTAAAATTAGACAGATTTGTGGGTCTTTCGACAAATTTGGGTTTTGGTATTTACGCCCTTATGCCCCAGGACCATCTTTTCCAAACTCGAATCTTTTCTACTTCACTTCTTATTATTATGACATTTCTTCCGCAGCGATTTTTTTAAATCGCCCTGATCAAAATTGTGTTGAGAGGTCAACCTTTTCTAAACCTATATTAGGGGATTTGTTATAAGCTTAAAATGTCGGGAATTTTTCCGGCTATATGCCCCTACATTCAGCTCCATGCCGGCAAAGTGGTACCTTTTCTTATGTAATGACAAAAATATTGTTTTATTCAAGTCTGTATTTTAATTTGCAATTTCATCATGTACATAACAAAGAGTATTCGGAAAGGCAAAAGCGAAAACCGATGTCGAAGTTTCCAGTCATTCTCGTGTCTTTAGCGCCTGACTCATAGGCTTTTTAAATGTAATTCAAAAACAAAACAATATTTTCATAACCGGCGATTCATCTGCAAATAAAGAATTCTCATTTTTTCCGAAAAATGTGCGAGATACGAAAAAAGTTGACGGAGTTTTTCTTCTTTAAATGGTCTGCATATATGCATATATATATATTGTAACAAGACAAAATCTTGAGCATCCTTATTTAAATTATTATTTGATGTTTAAAGCGACCTCTGCTCTCTCGTCACGTAGCACGACACTCCAAGGACATACTTAGGTTAACTTTAAGAACTAGGATTAATTCGTAGGGTATTTTTGTTTGTTATTTATGTCCTTGCCTCATCACTCTTCTCAACGAGGGACAACGAGGGATTTCGGAATTCTGTAAGGCCTGCCGAAAACTATTATTTGCTCGCTTTCTGTATCAAAATTAAGAATCGAGATTCGTATTTGAATCTGGTTCCCGCCTTTCCGTTTGCTGTCTCCAATACAGTGAGGAGAGAGCTTCCTCATTTACCGGAAATGCTACGGATCTACTCTGTCGATATTTTGATTTAGTTACAGATTATAAGTTGAGCCGCTCCTGCATCTTCTACTAGCAGGGCACAACGATATAGAGACGAGCGACCCACATTCAAACTGGCCAATTCCCCGGCCGCGCCGAGTAAGCAGCTAATCAGCGCCGCGCAATGGAAACTCGCTCAAAGGAGACGACACGACTCGCTCGACGACCGGCAAGCCGGGTTCTCTTTCTTTCGGCAGCCTCGAGCCGAGAGACAGTCGCGACTTGCTACCTTCTTCTTTTTGATTTCGCTATCGCGCAGTACCACGATTAACGTAACTTATTAATAAGAGTCAGTTTAACTACCTAGTTAAGGTAAGGTCCGCTGAAAAATGATTTTGAAGTTACGGATCCTCGCGGATCCTCATGTTCAGATAATCAAAACTAGTTTTATAGTACCGTTTTTGGAGTAATATTCTGAACATGAGGAACTCCTCGAGTCTCCAAGGTATAAATTCACTATAATGTTTGAATTATTATCGTATGTGGAAAAATCGGTAATGACAATTACCGCCTATATGTTTGCTCTCGCTAGTCATTTTCTTGTAATGATCGATATTCGGTATTTATTTTGGCTATATTTTCGTTTGGTATCGCTATAGTTTAGGAAGCCTTATTGGCCTCGTGTTTAAATTTTGGATTACGGTTGAGATCCGCTTTATTTCTAGCTTTTTTCTTTTTGCTGCCGAGAATTTAACCTCACTTTAGCGGATTTCTTGTTTGTACTAAATATTTTGAGGTTAGCCTCGATATCGTTAATAATTTCAGAGTATGCTCTCGATAAAGCCCTTGGAATGTCGGCCGAACGAATTAGCCTCTCAGTTAATTAAATATTCTACTATTTTGTTTTAGGGTAATTTAGCGCGTAACACTAAAGTTATTTGTACGGTTAAATAGATTAAATAAATGTGAACACCAAATTTTTGATAATACTCCCTGGCTAGATTTATTTCCGAATAAGAGTCGCGTTTGTGCTAAGAGTTTTCTACAACTAAAATAAATCACACCTTCTACCAAAAACTGCAACCAAAGGGCTGAAGCCAGCCCGGGCAACAACCTGGCGCACGCCCAGTCTATTGAGTTTTTGAGCGTCCGGTTGGCGCATGTGCGCCTGGCGCCCAACAATCCATAAATAAATTTTATTATTTCAGCTTTGACTATTTTGGAGCTGATGAACGTGGCCCTGTAAAAGTGAGTTTCCACGAAATTGAGGCTTACAATATATATATGTTTATTTATTTATGTAAATTACTATTACTGTATTTCCATCCCGTCTTTCATACTTTAGGAATTCCGTTTTCCGTTAGGAAAAAAATCTCGAATCTCACGGCGAGAATCTGTATTGAAAGCGTGGACGAGCTTTAAACATTTTTAGAAAGGTCGTGAGAGCTAAGTGCAAGCATAATTGATGCCCTCAAAAAGATATACTCGTACCATTTTTTGATAAGCTGCCTAGTTTTTGTTTTAATGGTTAGTATTATTATACGAAATTCAATTTTCTATTTAAACTATGTAAAAAAGCGACATTATTTTAATTATCTAAAACAAATTATTCTTATACATTTTATAACCTAGGTTTTTCACTGTTTTATATTATTGAAATCATAGGCTCAGATCTAGGCCAATCAGAAATCCTTATTTTTAGTTTTTATTCTATTGGCCAAGCCTAAGCCAATACTGAATCAGAATTTATAGATTTAGTTAAAGGTTAATTGATCTTGTATTTTGCCTCAAGGGCGCCAGATCGTTTAAACATTAAGACCCTAAACGACCAAAAGATTTTAGATTATATTTTAATTAAAACTACTACCCATGATTATTTATTATTTTACTCCCCACTAGCCCAGCACAGAGAGGGGTTGGGTTAGGAAGAGACTGAACAAGGAAGGCATGCCAGATTCTGAGTATAAAAGAATTATGACCAAGAATACAGGTATCAACAGATTAATTCAATTTAAGGGCCAATATAGCCTAACACATGAGAGATAATGCCGTAAAAGAAAGAAGCATTAATTGCTTAACACCATCTCGATCATAATACACAGGTGGCCCTTGAAATATATCGACCATTTAACACTCAAGTCATCGATCTCATTATTCAGAGCAATAACGAAAAGGTCCAATGAAATTCCCCGAACAACTTAACGACCGCTATTTTATATCGAGTTTTTTTTAAAGAATCTATTTGATAGTTTGCGACAATACCTATCTATCAGGGTTGATCGGAAACTTTCCAACATGGCACTATATTTGTGACACTATAGGTCATACAAGGTCGCCGCCATGTTGTAATGCTTCGCTTTTCGAAATTCACTGATCATTTTATCCCTTTTAGCGGGACCCGACAGAAGAATGAATTATACTTCAGTCGCAGTTACAAATAATAGTGAGTTACCATGATTGAGTGGAAACTATCCAACTTGGCGACCCATTTGCGACATGGTAGGTCAGACAAGGTCGTTGCCACGTTCAAAGGCTTCTCTTGTCGAAATTAACTGAACATTTTATTTACAGTTAAGCATCATAATTAATAATTCTTATTGTTCGGAAACCTCCCAGCAGGGCACCCCATTCGTGACACTATAGGTCAGGCAAGGTCGCCGCCGTGTTGGAAGGCTTCGCTGGTCGAAATTCACTCACGACCCTTAGCCAGCTCCTGCGTGAAATTTTCAATTACATCCACACTAAAACACTATTGCGAGCGCGAAGTTGAATACGATTTTGAATCACGACCCTCTCCACCTACCTTGATCATCGAGGATACCTTTATGACAACTTTACAACATCCTATGTCCATGTCATCAAGGTGTCTTTACGATATCGTAAAAACGTTGTGCGATCTGACGATGTCTTTACGATATCGTAAAGACACCTTAATAACATGGACATAAGCTGTCGTAAAGTTGTCGCAAAGATGTCATAACCATGTCGTAAATACGTCATAAAATTTGGTGCTCACTGGGTATGGACCCCACCGGCAGGGCCTGCCATTTCCAGGAATCACGTAGCTAGGTTAGGACCAAACTGTTGACATCTGCTAAAGATTAAAATTTGACGACCGATAAAACTGGCGATTTTGAATTAAATGACTGGTCAATTCAAATTGCGGAACCTGTCACTCTCAAGAACTACAGACATATGAAATTTTCCATTAAAAAATTAAAATTAAATTAAATTAAAACATTTTTAGATTCACTATACAACAAAAATAATTATTGCAGTTAAGGAAAATAATTAATGCATACCAAAATAGAATGAAGATAAATGATATAAACATTCTGTAAAATTTAAAGCGGATCAGTAATGACCCTCGGCCGCGAAACTGACCTGAAGCATTTAGCTCAGATGTTTGTGTTCTAAAAATCGAGATGAGACTATCTTTGAAGTAAGAAATCTCTAAAGTGGTCGCAATTTGATTCATAAAAGCTGGAAGGTCCTCCCATTGTTTAAAGGGCAAACCACGGATTTCTATATTATTAGCTAGAGAAACCTGCTCCATAAAATTGCATTTACATTCCAAGTGCGCTACATGGAAAGTAAGTTAATTTTCATTGACTGAAAGTTTCTTTGTGACTTCCTGAAGCTCTTGAATTTCAGTAACAATACTCCAACAGTCGTTTCAACCTTAGTTATGGGGCGGAAGTTTTGAATTATATTATCCTTTGTGCTGTTAATAGAAGTATTTAATTTGCACTGAAATTTTTAAAATAAAGCAGTCATATGCTTGAAGGACGCCTTTGGAACTTCAGTTACCGATTTTATTATGGCCTCATTGACCCTGGGCTCCAGATTTGCGAGAGTTCATAAGGACCTCCCTGTCCTGTTGACGTCATCGTCCGCAGCCTCCGTTGTCTTAAATGTAGACGAAATTTTTCTTTCTCATCGAGGGATTCCATTCAACACCAAAATTGAGCAACGACCGCAAAGCCATCTCTTTAGGCCCTTATTCACCTTATCAGCTTCCTTTGAGCATCCATTGTGCACCAAAATGCTATATTTTCCGCATGTGAAAATGTCACGTCCCGAGCAAAGGCGAGGGTGGGTTGGTAATAGGGTAGGTAAGGGAGGTTAAATGGGCTGATTAAGTCAGGTTGGTAAGGCCTGA
>CAKNWT010329558.1:0-12414 GCA_932066315.1 Andricus coriarius | reverse complement strand
TAAGATTGGAGAGGATCTTAAAGTATTTCAACGAATTTTAAGAGATTTCAAAGTACTCAAAGTGATCTAAAACTTTTTGATAAGATTTATGAGATATTAAAGGGTTTCATGAATGCTAGGGAATCTAAAGTATTGCTTCAGTTTTTTGAACCATACAAACATTTTTTAAAATACACATATATTATTGTATTTACCAGTAGAATTTAGGACAAGCACCAATGATAGTATCAAAGTAGAAGGGATCCTCATTATTTCAAACCGAAAAAAAACTGCTTACTGTACTAATAAAGAATTTAATTAACAGTGTAGCAAATAATAATTTTACCGCTTTGTTATATTAGATAACATATGCTACATATTTCTTATCTTATCTCATGAGCTTTTTCTTGTGAGATATTTGCATTTCATGAATACATGTGATACATGTCCTTTTATCAGTGTATTAAATTTGCAATTTTGTAGAATTATTTGTCAAACTTTTGTTTCATGAACTATGTTAAATCGACTGATAAAATTTTGTTGGCGGAATTGTTTTAATCGTATATGTAATCGAATCGAAAAAATCCGCATTGACTCCCTCATTGCCAGCGCGTGAGTCATGAGTCGAATGTTCCGAACCATTAGCCTATTTTATAGGGCTAATTTTATTGAAGTTCATATTAGTACAAATTATTCCCAAGAGCCTAAGTATTCTTTTCTACTAAAATTGAGATGATGCAAGAAATTTTCAAGCAAATCAAACACATAGTTTAGAATTAAAATCATTTGTCAAAACACTTTCTATTAAATAAAAAGAAGAACCCAAGAAGCTGCGTGAACTAATGCCAATGCATAGGGCTGGATCTGAATAATTTTAGGCCGATATCAATTCTGAGTAATTTTGCAAACGTCTTTGAGTTTGCGCTGAAGGATGATGTCCGGAGGTTCATATCGCCATTTATTTCTGATGCGCAACACAGCTTCATGCCCAAACGTTCATGTGTAAAGAAAACTATCGTCTAACACTGACTTTTCTAAGGCTTTTGACCAAATTGGCCACAGAATATCAGAACGTAAACTCATATTAAAGAACACTCCAATGAACCTTGTATCAATATTATCTGACTAGCTGACAGACAGAGAACACAGGGTTCAATGGCATGGCATCACTATCAGTATGTGCAGATGATATAAAATTGTTCAAGATGATTATGAATATGGAAGATACTAGGGAGCTCCAGAGGGACCATGATAGGTTGATTGGGAAGGGTACTCAAGATAAGAGACCTCGGAGTGATATATGACTCTCATTTACATTTTATAGAGCATGTAAGTGTAATTACTGCGGCTGCGTCTAGGAACCATATGTTCAAAAACTATGGCGATGAATTGGAATCAGTCCAGAAAAGGTTTTTAAAACATTTTTCTCTGAAAAAAGGCGGAGAGTAACCTAATGGTGGGTCAAACTATATAGAATTGTGCGAAAAATTTGCATGGCTTATGCTTTCCGAAAGTATAATTTTCGCATGCTGCTATTTTTATTTAAGCTTATGCGGAATGATACAGTCTCGCTTTTCCTATTAAACTGTCTCCAATTTAAAGCTCCAAGTTTTTTTGCTAGACAGGTTGTTCCGTTCTATTTACCATTGCCAGACACTATGATTAGGTTCAACTCACCTATTTTTGTGATGTGCAATCATATTAATTTAATTCACAAAAGATCTGAAGTGCCATTAGACATGCCAATCATTGTGCTAGAAAAGGATTATGTTCTTATAAAAATGCACAAACTCCGCAGTACTAACCATGCAGTTTGGAAATCTTGACTTTTCTATTCACCACTAAATCTCTCACTAAATCTCTGAATGCAGCTCATAAAAATCAGCCACGAAACATTAAAGAGGGTCGCACAATGATCAGTTCCTTGGACTCAAGGAACAGCAGCCCCAGGTACTACCCCTTCAGATATAGACACCTGGATATAATGACTTGATACAATGACTTCTTGCCTACAAATCTCCGAACGCAACTCATAAAAATCAGCCACGAAACATTAAAGAGGGTGGCACAATAACCACTTTCTTGGAATCAAGGAACAGCACCCCCGTGCACTCCATCTTCAGATATAGACACCTGGATATAAATTGATTTCAATTGTTACGTCCCCTCGCCTCAAGCTTTTGATTGTCAAGTTTTTGGTTGCGAACACAATGAAACCTGACGTATACAATCCCAGGATCAGAATTGGAAAATCAGTCTATCTCCAAATTTCCAATCGGGCGGAAGCTCTGCTCAAAAGTACATCGCAAAGTTAGTCGATCTAGAAACTTCGAATCGGGCGGAAGCTCTGCTTAAAAATTGAAGGCGATTGTAAATTTCAAATCCTTTAAGGGAAAGTGAAACCTGGACCCCGAAGATTCTACTAATAGACTCCTTTGGCAAATCCTCGTTGTAGAACCATTGCAACGGTGAATCGCCAGAAGGACAATCAACGCTACTTGTACTAAAGAAATAACCATCAAGACCAGTACTAGTATTTTTCCACTGAACGATAAGAGGACTCAACCAAATTAGACAACCAGTTTGCTCAAGGAATCTTCAAAATATCTGTGAATCCTCAAAATAGTTACTTGCCCAGTTTCAAATTTATTCATAATATTTACATTTCTCTTAAAATTCGTCATTAAGGTCTTCCTTTATTCCAAGGTGGAGATCAGGATTTAGAGTTTTCGCTACCTGAGAATCTCCATTGCAACTTAAAATTTAAAAGCAAATATATCAAGTAAAACTCAATTCAGTTCGGCAAAAATTGATTCTTTTCTTTTTAAAAATTCGAATCAGCTATCTCTCTTTATCTTTATAATATCCTACGTTTAATAAACTCAAATATCCCATATACCATTGTATTCCGATTAATTTTTAGATTACTATGTGGTTATCTCAAGCTTCGGAAGTTATTCTCATCCCTGTTTCGAAGTCCTAGAAATCATTCAAAAAATAGAAACCTTTTTAATTCATTATTTTTAACCAGGTAAGTTTGTTCCCTTCGGGACCTAACGCTTAGGCAGATTATGTATTTTTATTATCAAATATTGTTTTCGAAAACTTTAAACCATTCAATTCAAGGAATTAATAAGCAATTGTATACCATGTTTTTTAAAACATTGAAAATTCATTACAAATAAGACAAAATAAGAAAAAAGTATATTGGCAATTCATAAATTCATAAAATTTAAACTATTCTTCACAGCTAGCATGTTCAATGAGGGCTAATTTTGAAGTTGATTTCATCCACTAATAATCGGTCTTAAAATATTTTCCTGGTTTGCCGCATCGAAAGCAAAAATTCAAACAAATTTTCTTTGAAAAATCGAGCATATTTTCTTATTTTCATTTTTCAAAATTCTTATCACTTACAGCCCGAGGGATTCTTACAGATCTTTTAAGACCTCTATTCGAACAGTAATAAAAAAATTTGTATAGCGGCAAAAGACGAAATTTCGTTCAGTTTGCGCAACCTGTCATAAAAGTATGGAGGTCAAATTTGATCACGAAAGTAAAATAGTTCTCGTATTAGGTTTAATTAAGCACACAACAAATACAAATGCTCAAAAGAATTCTTATATTAAGCTTTTTCAAATTTTAAACTTAACAGGTGTATATAATACTCTTGAAATCGTAAAAGTTTATATATCCTCAAAATAAAGATTTAAAATTGCTTATTGAAAAATTACTCGATCTCGTTACTCGAAAAGGCATCCCTGCTAAGAAAGATCTGAGTTTTGAGTGTTTGACCTGCAATTCTTCTCTTTCTCACAAAGTAGTCTTTCTTACATTTCTCTTGCTCACGTTCGCTGGATTTGGTTTTTACTCTTTACGTCCCACCAATCCTTACTTTTAATACTGAGACGCATGGTAGCAAAGAGAAAAGTCAGGATGATAATTAAGGTGGTCCAAAATATAATAAAAGAATTTTCATGTCTTTTTTCTTAAAAACACGTATTGGTTTTGCGAGGTTTAGACGTCAAGTCTTGTTTTTTGCAGATTATTTTTAATAAAAATTGTTTCTTATACCTTATATATCACTGTTTACAAAAATGCAGATGTACTAAGAAATTGCTCAAACAATTCTCTTTAGTTTATATAATTACTCTCTCAAAATATTTCAAAAAAGTTGCGGCCCTGTTGGAAACTTCCTATCGTTTAAACACTTTTTAATTAGAATAAGGTAATAAATTATCAAATTTCACCAACATAATTGATCAAACAATTAAGTATTGTTCACAGCTATTTTAATAGTATTTTCAATAACTAAATACTTGTAACATTTTCATTCGAAATAAAATCACAAACAATATTCTATTTGAGTCTTGGATTAAACTGAAAGCGTCACGGATTGCAGTTCACACTTTATTTACCCGCGTTACATCATAAGATTTTCTGATTGGGCGTTTTAAACCTACTGGTGTTTCTTTCAGTTCTTGTGGGGTTAATTCTGTAACCGTAGCGTATTTCATATTTATTTTCGCCCGCCTAGGATGTCTAATACTTTTACTATAAGTATAAATTCCAGCAAGAACATTAGCAGTCTCCAATATTGCAAATACGTCACCATCTGATGTTGACATAACAATTTGTTCTTGGCTGGTCACAAACTCATAGGAATTATGTCCTGTTTTTAATTTAATTTTCTTATCGGCTGGAAAGGCGTATCGTCGAAGTTTAAATATCATGCGCGGATTCACTTTGGAAGCAAGCCGAATAAATTCAAGATGTTCAAGGCCATATCCATGTCCGTCATTAGAAGGAAGCCTGGTAGGTGGAACCATGCATCTAGCAGAAAAAGAAGCTTTCAAAGGAGAAGGAGGCCTTGGAGGAGAAGCAGGCCTTAAATTATAAGACCTGTCTGGAAAAGAAGACCTGGCAGTGTGAAACCCGGCAGCAGGAAACTCAGCAGGATTAAACCTGGCATGTTCAAACTCGCAAGCATGAAACCATCCATGATCATTCTCGACAGGAGGAGGTCCAGCATGGTGAAGCATGTCAGGATAAAACTCGGTGAGATAGAACCCTGTAGGATCATCCTCGACAGGAGGAAGTCCGGCATGATGGAATCCGGCAGGATCAAAATCGGCCGAAGGAAACCTGGCAGGAGGAAAACTGGCAGGAGGAAACATGGCAGGAGAATTCCTGGCACGTGGAGACCTGGACCTGGCCCTCGTAACAGGGAGAGAAGACCTGACCGGGGAATTTTGTCTGTCGAAAGAAGAAGATGTTCCGGTGAGAGGAACACCAGGAATAGGGGCGCCATTAGGTAAAAAGTCAAACTGCGAACCGAACCCTGCAACAAGAAACAAAAGATTACATTTTTCTAAAGTTTGTGAGGTAAAACAGAATTCAGATTCCTGAAAAGGTATCCGACATTCGTTTTTTTTCTTTGGAAATAATTTTTTATTCAGATATTTTTTTTAATAGTCATTTCTTTAATGAGATGATTTGCTAAATAAAATTCAATAAAAATGTGATACGGAGCAGAATGAGGTTTTGTAAATTAAAAATGAATAAAAATTTTGTCTTTTGCCAAAAAAAAAGAAAAAAAAATTCAAATAACTACATATGCCACAACGGTACCTTTCGTTAATTTTAGAAATCACGTTGAAGATTAAGTGATTTTGAACCTTAAAGTAAACCAAGAACGTCATTATAAAAAAAATGGTGGTAATCCCTGTGCGAATTGAGAAAACTTTTACCTTTTAAATACTCCTGCGCGGTTATATTTTAACCTTTAATTCAACCAACAAATCGTTAAAAATGTTGTATATATTTTATGTTCGTGGGTTTTCCCGGTAATAAGTATTTCTAAAAAAGAATTTTTATACAATATCACCATAAATTATTGAAGAAAAATTGTAATTTTTGAACATTTTAGATTTTTTGATTGTTTTTACACCGGAAATTGGCATTCTCAAACAAAAATATCATCAAGTTCGGATTTAAAATATTAAAGTTTTTTGAAGACTTTACGTTCATATTAAAATTTTAAGCAAAACTTATAATTGCTGAACAGTTTTAGTCTATATTCATACTTTTAACAGGAAATCAAAATTATTGGCATTTAAGAAAAGCCAAGAATTAAAAATAAGTAAATAAATAAAAAGAGATAAAAGAACAAGAAGGGTACCCCTCAAATCCCTTCTGCGTATTTTTTCTCTCGTACTGTTTATTTTCTAGTCAGTTAAAAAATATTGATATCCCTAAGAATGACTTTACAAACAAAGAAATCATAAGATTTCATAAGACTTTAGTAGGATTTTAAAAGATTTCACCGGGATTTAAAATATTTCAACAGATTCCATAGAATTATAAATATTTTTTGGAATTTTAAATATATAAAAACAGTTGATATCAACTCATTTTAGGGGATTTCAAAGTAACTACACGCTTCATATTAAACAGAAAAATATTATTAAAAATATAGATATACAAGTAGGAATCTGTATTATCATCGGAGATGGTAATTTTTAATCGGTTGAGAAATCCAATCACACCTAATGTGAATAACGGAAATTTACAATATCGATCAAAGTTAAATCCTCTAATACAGACAAATTATTTCGTCTTTACAGACTAGATGGAGATATAAATTAAAATGTATTGAAAATCAAATTTATTCAGAGAAAAAGGATCTTTCTTCTCTCACTCTACTGGGATTCGAACACCAGATCAACTGATTCCCGGCCAGGTGCTCTAGCCAAGTAAGCTACAGAGATATCATGGATAGATACTATTTTTCTGATATAAGTTAATTCAGCAAGGCGACACACAATCAATATATTTAAGCAGGAATGTGTATTATCAACGGAGATGGTAATTTTCAATCGGTTGATAAATCCAATCACACCTACTGTGAATAATGGAAATCTACAATACCGATCAAAGTTAAATCCTCTAATACAGACAAATCATTTCATCTTTTCAGACTAGATGCAGATATAAATTAAATTTTATTAAAAATCAAATTTATTTAGAAAAAAAGGATCTCTCTTCTCTCACTCTGCTGGGATTCGAACACTAGATCAACTGATTTCAGGTCAGGTGCTCTAACCAATTGATCTGCAGAGCGATCAGAGATAGATACTATTTTTCTGATATACCCTAATTTAGCAAGGTGTAGATTTCTATTATTCACAGTATGTGTGATTGGATTTCTCAACCTATTGAAAATTACCATCTGTGATGATAATACAGATTCCTAATTAAATATATTGATTGTGTAACACCTTGCTAAATTAGCGGATATCAGAAAAATAGTATCTATCTCTGATCTTTCTGCAACTCAATTGGTTAGAGCACGTGAACGGAAATCAGTAGATCTAGTGTTCGAATCCCAGTAGAGTGAGAGGAGAGAGATCCTTTTTTTCTGAATAAATTTGAATTTCAATATAGATATATTATTATATTTACCAATAGAATTAAGGAAAGCCACCAATGATAGGAGTAGAGTAGATAGGTTTGTCATTATTTCTAACTGAGGAAAAATTGATTACTGTATCTATGAAAAATTTGGCTCAAAGTGCTTTAAAATTGCGCGTCTATGAGAATCTGAATCTTATCATAATTTTTTTAAACCATTCATAAATATTGCCTTCAACTTTCTCAAGGTATACTTAAGTACATATCTGATGACATGACGTTGTTCTTGTGAGATATTGTTATTGCATGGATGCATGTAATTTTTTCAGTTCATTAAATTATAAAATTTATATATTTTTCAAAATTACCTGTTAGACACGGTTTTACAGTGAATATTGCAAGAACGTTGCGGCCCTTTCTAAAATTATTTACATTTTTTAACTTTTCACTCAGAATGAAGTAATAAATTATCAAATTTAACAAACCTAATTATCAAAACAATTTAATATTGTTGACAGTTATTTTTATTATTATTTTCAAGAAGAACTCATTTATAACATTTGTGTTCCAATTTAAATTACAAACAATATTTCATTTTATTTTCGAATTACTAAAAGCATTGGGGATTGCATTTCACACTTCATTTACACGCGTCACTTCATAAGATTTTTTGATTGGGCGTTTTAAACCTACTGGTGTTTCTTTCAGTTCTTTTGGTGTTAATTCAGAAACCGTGGCGTATTTCATGTTTATTTTCGCCCTCCTCGGATGTCTAATGCTTTTGCTATAAGTATAAATTCCAGCAAGAGTATTAGCAGTCTCCAATATTGCAAATACGTCACCATCTGATGTTGACATAACAATTTGTTTTAGGGTGGTCAGAAGCTCATAGGAGTTAGGTCCTGTCTTTAATTTAATTTTTTTATCAGCAGGAAATGTGTATCTTCGAAGTTCGAATATCATATGCGGATTTCTTTTGGAAGTAAGCCGAATAAATGCAAGATGTTCCAGGCCATATCCCTGTCCGTCATTAGAAGGAAGCCTGGTAGGTGGAACAATGCACCTGGTAGAAGAAGAAGGCCTTGAAGGTGAAGGAGGCATTGAAGGAGGTGGAGACCTTGATGGAGAAGAAGGCCTTGAAGGAGGTGGAGACCTTGATGGAGAAGGAGGCCTAGAAGAAGGTGGAGACCTTGATGGAGAAGGAGGCCTTGAAGGAGACCTTAAAAAAG
This sequence comes from Andricus coriarius, assembly GCA_932066315.1. Lineage (NCBI taxonomy): Eukaryota > Metazoa > Arthropoda > Insecta > Hymenoptera > Cynipidae > Andricus > Andricus coriarius. Next base: position 3,793 of record CAKNWT010329558.1, on the reverse strand, counting down.
AAGACCTGCTTGGAGAAGGTGTGGTAGGATGAGACCCGCCAATAGGAAACCCGGCGGGATCGAACATTTCAGGATAAAACTCGGTAGGATGAAACCACTCAGGATCATACTCGACAGGAGGAAGCCCGGCATGATAAAACCCGGCAGGATCAAACTCGGCAGGAGGAAACCGGGCAGGAGAAGGCCTGGAAGATGGAGACCTGGACCTGGACCTTGCTATAGGGAGAGAAGACCCTTTTGGAGAATAGTCAAACTGCGAACTTAACTCTGAAACAAAAAATATTGGGTTACATATAGAAGAAAATAAACAAGACCTCCAGACTTAAAGTGAAATTCTAAAGGATACTTGGATAGTCATTTTAAAATAAAGTTACTGTCAACTTCCAATACTAATATAGCATAAATGTATGGCTTTCCGAAGGTTCATGAAATTAATTTTCCTCTAAGACCTGTTTGGCTGAAACTATGAGTAAAATCTTATCAGATTCCATTGGGAAATTTAATTCCTTTGTTAAAAATTCTGTCACTTTTGAAGAAAATATTATTATGTATCGATAAGAGATGGTGTCACTTTTTCTTATGAATTCTACTAGTTTCCAATTTGATAATAATTTTTACAATAAAAAATTCGGGACTCTAATGGAGTCTCCCATATCTGGTATTCTTGCTGAAATTGTCTTAAAAGATTTCCAATTAGCGATTTTTCAAAATTTAAAGTTCAAAATCCATTCTTTTAATAGATATGTTAATAAAACTTTTCTTATTGTTCCCAAAGACGAAATTGAAAACATTGTTTCTTGTTTTAATAGCCATCACGAAAGGTTGAAATTCACATTTGAAGTTGAATCTGAGATTTATATAAGTTTTTTAAACCTGAAAATTATCAGGAAAAATTCAAATGATATTATCATGAACTGGTTTAGAAAAAGTACATAGTCTGGTAGACTTTTAAATTTTGTGTCAAATAATCCCATACACCAAAAGATTCGTATTGTGAAGAATTCAGTCCATCAAGCTATTCTTCTCTCCCATGAATCTTTTCACCATTAAAATTAAATGTTAGTTAAAATAATAATAAATAACAATAGTCATCCTAAAATGTTTATTGAAAAACAGATCAAAATAAAACTGTTTCAAATTAATAATAGAAAACCTTCTTCCGAGTTAAATTTAACAAATAATAATCAACAGGGAAAATTCGTCTCTTTTAACTTTTATCCAGATGTATCTTATCCAATTCGTAGACTTTCTTCCAACTTTAATATTAATACTATTTTTAGAATTGATTCCAAATTCGACCGTTTTATAAAAATCAGAAAGACCCATTGGGAAAATTAGAACAGTGTAATCTTGTTTATAAATTGGATTGTTCTTCTGGTATGTCCTATATTGGACAAACTAATAGATCGCTAGAGACCAGAAGAAATGAGCATTTCAGAAATATTAACCACTGTACTAAAAACCATGAAGAAATTGCTAGACACATTAACTCCGTTCATAATGGAAATGCAAATTATATCAGATGGGATGACATTAAAATACTACATAAAGAGTCAAATTTTTTTAAAAGAACCTTTGTCGAGATGATGTATATTAAAAATGAGAATGGCCATGCTTTAAATAATATTACTGATTTGAGATTTTATAATTCTGCTTACATTACTATTTTAGATCATATTTTTTAATGGGATTTTGCCATTCAAAAATCAAAATTTGGAACCTAAGTTTCTTTTTTTTTTTTGAATTAGTATGTTCGATACTTTCAGTGTTTGGTCCACTCGGGGCCTGCGTGGTACATTGTACCATGCTCCCTTTTGAAAATCTTGTTCTAGATTCCTAACCTCATTTTATTTGTCATTTGTCATTTTATAAAAAAATTTCGTTCCAAAAATTGTTTATTTAAATAAATTTACTTTAATTTCCACTGCTCTAACATTATAGATCAAGTACCAAACATGGGTTTTTTCAAAATTCTAATCTTAATCAATCTATATAATTGACTCTTTTATTTACGAAACCTTTGCGTTTTTAATTACCACGATGTCAGATCTTATTAAATCTAACTTTAATCAATCTTATTTGGTCTGAAAGTATTCTTAATTTTTTTCTATATATTTCATCCCAGACGTTAAAACATTTTTAAGGATTCTCAATCTTTCCTCTATCAATCCATTCGGTTACATTTTTTTAAAGCTCGTAAGTCAAGACAGAAAGGGGATTCTCAAAAAATTTGCAGACTTTCGAAACAATTTTCAAATTTAATTCTATTTTACATAAAAAGATATTTGCATCTTTGTGTTTTTTCTTTCTCTTTTGCTTAAAGTCGTAATGTTGATTCAATTTTGATTTACAAAAGCTCATTCTGTTCCTTAAAATATTTTTTACAATTCTATTGATCGTGTTTACTACAAGATTATCATAACAACTTTTTGAACTTTATTGAAAAATCGAAAATTCCATTTTCGACTTCACGAAACATGATAAATATCATAAAAAATTATAAATTGGATGCGTGCTTTTTGTTTAAATCATAAAAAATAGCAGTACAAATTTGTTAAATCAAGTTTTTGGAAAAATAGGACAAGACTCAAAGAGAATGAATACATAAAATTTGTCCACCTAAAAGAGATCTAAAAATTTGACTTCAGTGATTTTTGTATGCGGCTCGCAGTTTTTGTCTAGCACTTAAGAAAACACATTAAAATGAAAAATTGTATTTCTGGAAAAATGTCACAACCACGAAAAGAATGAATATACAAAAGTTGTTCTCCAAGAAATATCGATACATTTTTTATAAACCAGTTTTTGATAAAACGCGTAGTTTTTGTTTTAATCGTGAAAAATGACTACAACAATAAACAAATGAAATTTCCTAATGATTTGATAAACAAGTCAATCCTTTTCTTCGACCGACGATGTTTAGGAATGTTAATTTGTGAAATTTTTTGAGATATTACGGTCCACATAAAAATTAAATAAAAAATGAGCCAAAAACAACTTTCCAACTCAAAATTTATTAATTAAAAACTTCTTTCACCATCCTTTACGTACGTTTCGGTACAATTACGTGACTTTTTCAAAACTTTTTTTCCAACTGGTATAAAAAACCTTCTTGGTCTGGCAGGTATCTAAACTATAATTCTCATAATTTATTTGGTCATAAAATTGGTTTAATTAAAGGTTTAGAAGACAGATGTGTTAAATTAAGTGATGTACAATTTATAAAAGAAAATTTAAATGAATTAAAAACCACCTTAGTGTATAATAATTATCCGCTTGATTTTGTTAATAACATTATTACAGAACGCATCCATGTGATTTACAATAATAGTAGTAAAGTAAAGAAAAATAATAAATGGAATGACACTGACAATAAACTCAAATTAAGTGTTACTTTACCTTACATTCAGGGTTTATCTGAACGGTTCGAGGAGTTCACTTAAAAAAATTTAATAATAATGTTTATTTTGAAAACACAAATACTCTTGATAATTACTTATTGAAAAAGGAGAATAGTGATTCTATTGAAAATTTATCTGGCCGGTGATTAAAAACTAAAATTGCTGAACACAAAAGAGATTGTGAAGTTGGGAATTTCAACACATGTTTTTACAACATTCATGGAAATTTAGTCATTATTTTGACTTTTGTTTTAAAAATATTAAAATATTAGCTACTGAAAAAAACACTTATCAACGACGTATCATTGAGTCCATTTTTATAAACAAATTTCGCAATATTTCTGCTTACTTACATACTGAAATTCTAAACATTAATAAAATTTATCAAAGTA
>CAKNWT010329557.1:0-12473 GCA_932066315.1 Andricus coriarius | reverse complement strand
AAACATGTTACAAGTCACTGAAGCCGAAAAACTAAATAGCAAACAAACATCCTTTGTTTCTAGCGCGACATTCATCAGGACAAGATACGCACAGGCATATGATCTTGTATTCCGCGAAATTGCACGTGAATTTGGTTACGATATACATTTACCATTCAATTACCTGTAAGATCACAATAAAAACCCGAAAATTTCCATAAATTTCCGGAAATTTATAAAAATTTCTAGAATCGAATGTTGGATAATTTATGATAAGTTTCGACATTTGCCTGTAAAATTACAATAAATTACCAAAAATTTCCGCAAATTTATCGACATTTTTAACTTGACTTTTGGGCAAATGATGGTAAGTTTTGAATTTGGAATATAATAACACAAATTGCATGCTTTTTTATTTAAAATCTAATATGGGCTGAAATCATGACTTTTTTCAGAAAATGTCTAAATTCCTCCATTTGTGATGAAAAATATCGTATGCGTTAAGGTGCATAATATACTATTAAACTTTTCATAAAGTAATCTACAATTAAAATCAAAATTCATCCTATATATTAACCACATTCAAAGATCACACATTCTTGCTCACTATGAACAACAACTTCATCACATGTAATAAATATTTAAGAAAAAAAAACTGAATGCTCAGCTGACGTTCCATAAACGGAAAAAAGTAAACTGTACAAATTACAATGTGAAACTGTAAACTTGTGGTTTCCGATTTCAAATGGTAAAAATCACAGTTTTTGCAGCTTTATTTTCAATGCAAACTGTAATTGAGATGCATTTCATGTTGAAAATGCTTTTCTTACAACAAGAAAAGCACATATTACGGTTTCAAATTGTAGAAGAAAGGAATACCGTACAGATTGTAGCCGTTACCATGCGAAACTGTAAATTTCATTTAATTAAATAGTCAAAATAACGTCTTCATGAACAGGAACAAAAATTGTACATTTGACAGTTTCAAATCGTATGATTTATATTGTGACGCTGCATCAGGTGTTATTTGAGAACGTAAAGCTCACATTTGAAAACATTAATATTCGATACTAAGTTGTGGAATTAACTTTGACATTTGAAATCATAAGATGTACTCCTTTATGACAGCTACAAGTGCTGATTGAAATTTGAAGAAGTATGTTTTGAAACAGTATTGTCATAAGCCGAGGTTAATTATAAGCCTTACAGTTTGAAATTAGAAGAACTACATTTTTCTTCGATACGATGTACTAAACAAGATAGTGTACTTTACATTGACTGTTACGAGCAACATAGAATGATAAGTACAATTTCAAGCCGTAAGATATCCTTCTTGAAATAGCTGTAAATGCTGCGCAAGATTTGGAAGAATACACTCTGAAATAATAATTTTGAAGAACTGAGGTGCTGAACCAGAAATGCACGGTGCTTGCGCAGTGCATTGTACTTCTAAGTACTAAAATATAAAGTATATTTTTGGATATTTTAAAGCTTTCGGCAAATTTGTAGAATATAAAAGCAAATATTAAAATATAAAGTTTACATTTTAGTATTTCAAAGCGCCCGTCAAATTTCTAGAATATAAAATCAAATATTAAAATATATAAAGTTTACATTTACGTATTTCAAAACGCCCGATCCAGCCCAAACGCACTGCGCAAACTCCGGTGGCTGTGGTCTGGCAGCTGCCTCTCGCACTGCGCACAACACCACTCAAACGCGTTCGGTCACGTTCGGTGTTCGTCGGATCTCTCCGGTTTCCGCGCATTCTCGCGTTTTCTCTCATGTTCTCACCAGTTTTCTCGCATGTAACCCCAAAAAGGACGCTTGGCTTGGATCGCTTGGATGTCGCATGTCGCACATTGAATTTTCGCTTCAGGTACGTAAATTGCCTTTTAATAGTAATAAATTTGGTTTATTCCTGAACCTAGTCCAGTCACTTAATAAAATATAACTCACACTATATACTACTGTGACTGAATAAAGATCCAATAAGAGCATTAACCTATACAAGTTTCCACATTTGTAAGCTAAACTCTAATTGCAAAATAGATTCAAAATAGTCTTTTCTATAAATCCCACCAAGTGTAATCTTTCAAGTTTGCAAGAAGTGTTTAGAACTAGCTCTCTTTTATCGTCGTCTGCATGCTAATTAAAACTTATTAAAATTATTAGCTTTTCTTTTATTAAAAGCTTATTAAAATTAAAGTATTTATGGATCCAGAATTTAGTTACTTTAGTAGTACCAAGGGTGGGGGGTCCTCCCTTTTCCGAAATCATTTATTAGGTTAAGGAATAGAAAAAAAAAGTAGTAATAGTGTAATCAAGCAGTGTTATAATAGTATATGTAATAGTGTATTCCTACAATAATTTTACAATTTGTTTGAAGCAAAATCTGTGCTTCGTTTAGAGCTTCTTGAAATGAATTCATTCATAAGCAATTCCAAATCAAGGTTGTCGACTTTATTTGGATAAGAGTGCAGGATGGCTATGTGATTTAGCCGATCCTGCAACATTTTCGAACTTAAATAATTTTTAACCCGACGTAAAACCGAAAAACTTCTCTCATTAGAGCAAGAAGATCCTGGAATGGTAAAAAGCGATCGAATAAAGCGTAAATATTCCGGAACAATTCCCATGCACCAATTATTTTCGCGCGGCAATCCTACAACATTTTCAAAGTTGCCGGGTTAGTTCCCTTTTGTTTCATAATGTTCAAAGCCAGATCCTTATCACTTACTAATCTACTTTCTTCAAAATCATTCTTATAAAACGTCATGATTTGTTTTACGTCCACTGTTTTGCCAGCAATAAATTGTTCCAAAGTTTTGACAAACTTAGCCGAATCGGTATCGAATCTACTCTTCAAAGAGGACCTGACTTGATCGAAGACTTGATAGAATATTTTCCTGTAATATTCTTCCAGGGTCCAGATCTATATGTCGATGAGTCCAAGGCCTACTTTCTTTCTAACTACGACGTTTAAAACACAGGGAGAAAGACTTCGGATTCGTTGTAGAGCAACGGCTTGAACATCGGGAGTTTTTCATTTTTTCTTTGCTCGGAATTCCGGGTGGGTAATTACTCACTCCGGAATTTTTCGGGTGGGTAGTACTACATATAGTACCCACGCCTTTCACCGACCCTGGGTTTAAGAATGTATCCTAGTCCAACATGACCTTATAATTAATAAGCACACTGTAAAACATACCAGTGTTGAAAGCATAGGTTATGTTAAGTAGTAATTACAAACAATAAGAGTGTTTAATTAATAGCGAAGTAAGACATATGGAATGAGAAGGAAATGTTATTTTTTTCTGTGCTAATAACTTTATGGAATGGCTTCAGAGTGACAAATACTATGAAATTATGATATTCGGCTTCCAGTGAGCGAAGACATACCTTTTTATGCCGCAAATAAGAGTTAGAAACAATTAACTCTTTGCCCAACTGGAAGCCGAATATCATAATTTCATAGTATTTGCCACTCTGCAGCCATTCCATAAAGTTGTTAGCATAGAGAAAAAATTACATTTCCTTGTCAGTCCACATGTCTTACTTCGTTATTAATTAAAGACTTTTATTATTTGTAATTACTACTTAACACAACCTATATTTTCAACACTGGTATCCATTTTAAGTTAAAATGATAAACTTGATCCGAAGATGCACGGAGTTGACCGACAGGCCGATCCGAATGCAACTTTAACACCACGAAATTTAAAAATGCCCCTGTGGCATGGCTTCTACCCTGCTTTGGAAAAATTCGGGTGGCATTCAACTTAGCCATGTATGTAAGCCCTACCGTGTCCACCCTGTATACCTTATTCTTAAAATGTAACGTTATTATTCACAATACTTATCCACATTACAGTGCGTAATAAAGCTTTTACCTTTTATTTTTAAAAAGTTAGTTATTTTTAACTAACAAGGAAACCACTTCAACCCTCTGCCTCCGATTTCGCTCAAATTCAGATATGTTGTAGTTCATCGAAAAATGAGACACTTATTTTTTTTATCGGCTGAAAAAGCTGTTTAGGGAGTGAAACTACTCTCAAAAGTCACTCTTACGAAAAAAAGGGGTTCGTTTCATCGAGGAATATTAATTACAATCAAAGATATTGCTAAAGTAAAACAATTATTAGCTATAATAAAGTATAAGCCTTCGTCTGTCTGTCTAGTTCTAAATGAAGTTTTGCGGTCACTCTGTCATTTAATTTTTTAATAGCTTATTAATTTTAAACTTATGTTAGATCAATCATCCTTAAAAATAAAAAGCGTTTAAACCTGAGAAGAATGAACAGTGATAAGACTATAGAAGATTTGAAGAATGGACAATTCTAAATCTGTTATAACAAAATAATTGTCAAATTAGAATATTAAAAATTATTTTACTACTAATTGAAAGCCTTATTAGTAAATGAACAATTATAAACTTCAGATAGAACCTTCAGCAATCATTTCAAATAAAAGCATCCAAAAGTATGATTGAATAGTTTCTTGATTTTGTAATTTTTTAAAATCAGACATAATATGACAATGAATAATTTCAAACGATGTAAATTAAAATAATGTAAGTTTAAAGTGTTTCATAATAGAAAAACTTTCCGGTTTTGCAATTCTTATTTAAAAGGCCTTCATTTTTAAAGAAAGTTTATAGCAGGCAATCATTCATGATCCAATTTTAAATGATTCCATTTCGAATGTTTTTTCCAATAAGTATTTCAATTTTTATGTATACAGGGTAAAGTTCCGTAATTTTTAGTATTGAAAGTGAGATTTGATTCACTTTTCGATCAAAAATCGTATAAATTCTTATACTAGAAAAGGTCTGTTCAATCTTTAAACTTTTTATGATTTCAGTTCAAAATCTTGTCAATTGTAACTTTGTAAATGTTCATGTTTTTTATATTTATTTTAAGCAGAAGTGAAATTCGATCAAATTATTGGACATGGATGCAGGACAATCTGTTCCTACTTCAAACTGGAAATATTATAACGATAATGAAATCGCTTGCAATTCGAATTTGCCGCCCATGTTTCCTGCCTTTCAAGATGCTCCGACTTCTCAAACTACATTTCATAACAATTTATCGAGAGGTTCTGTAGTTCCCGGCCCAATGCAAATTGCTACAACTGCACTTGCAGTTGCGGATAATCTAGAAATTTTGAGGCACACCAGTGAAGAAAAAGACCAATCAGAGCAACATGAGCAGGATTGGACTTCGGTTTCAACGTCTGAAACAAGCGCTTTACAAAGACAAGTCGCATCCACTCCACAATTTTTTAATACTTCAGCAAGTAATAGAGCTGAAATGGATATAGAAGATGTTTATGTAGCTGTTATTCCTAGCCAGATTAATAATGAAGCTTCTGAAGGGCTTCAATACTCAAGGAATAGAGGAAACTTGTTCATGAGTGACTTAAACAAAAAAAATGTTCAGGGCGCGGTTAATAATGTACAGAACGCAACAAATAAAGAAACAGCAGGCTCTTCAAATGAAGTAGCACAATATTTGAACCCAAATATTCCGGTGCAAATAGGACATCAATTTTATGCTAAAGTACGTAACACTTACTGTACAATATAGTTAAAAATTTGATCTGTTCAATCTTAAAAATAATAGGACACTAGTTAAATAATATTTCATTGTAAATATATGATGTGGATATGAATGTATACCACGTGAGCAGTCTGAAAACAAACAAAAAAAATTGAATTCTGTACCCAGTCTTCAACACATCGCTTGACATGGAAAAATTCTAGCAATGATTTGAAATTTATACCTCGCAGGTTTGGAGGTCCTATCTGTAATGAGAGCCGCTAACACTCAAAAAAGTTCAATGAGTTTCCAAATTATAACCAAAAATGTCTAAGCTTGTCGGCCTCAAATTTTATTTTACAATCAGTGTTCTCGCATGGAGACCGTTCTAGAGATTGCCGAGAATTTTACAGGTTTTGTACTTTCATTCATCTCGGGCTATGACATAGAAAACTTGTGGAAAAAATGGAAAATAACAAGATGTAATCTATGGAATTTTATATTTATATAATAATTATTAATCATAACTAAAAATTTAAAAAACGTTATCACATAAATTCATTACACATTAAAACTGAACAGTTCTAAAGTTTCTCTATGTAGAAGAGCTAATGCATTTTTAAATTCAACCTCTTGTACTTATGTCGAAACAGTTTAGAAGTTGCTCATTGTAAAACAACCAACGAACAGCTGATAATTTTTTCAATTTAAAATCTGAGGTTTGCTCAATATTATTATTATTGGGTTCAAAACATATCCCGGAGTGTTTCAAAGAATAAAATGATGTAGCGAAAATTGAATACCAAATAAGAAGTAGGTATGTTCTTTAATTTACTCTTAATAAAAAATACAGTTTTTTTAATTTACTGAGTAGAGTTGTTAGGCATTAGGCTTTGATTTCGTTCGTTCAAACTTTATTTATAGACAAATTCTACTATGATTAATTAATCTATGATATTTTTAATTTGTCTCTAATTGTGCAAAATTCGACTCATTTGGTAGGGAAAGTAATCTTCTTGGTTGAAAATTTATATCATTGGTTGAAAACTCGACGATGGTTGGCCTGTTATAAAAAAAACATAAGTACAAAATCGCATGCCTAGTATTTTTCCACTATCAGTTTCTCCCCTGACATTTCTTATAGATTTCCTTATCGTTTTCTTTGTGGTTGCGATAAAATGGCAGAAAATATGTACCAATGTATGGAAGATATAAAATCGGACCAATAAAGATCTCTTTTTCTAGAGCCTTTCTTTAAGCTATGAGTGTACGTTGATATAATTTTCCAAATGTCGCTATTTCTTGTGAATAGACAGGAATGCATGAAAATGTAATGAAGCATCTATACGAAATCGTATTCTTAAATAAGCGTATCCTGGTTTTCCTGGCTTCAATTTATAAAGTCGTGAGAGATAGTAATTAGTAGACATCCATATATCACGTGAACATTGTTGTTCTGGTGGGTGGGGCATGAGATGAAAAAGGGAGAGTCAGCAAATCAGAATCGTCTTCGTGTCATGTGGACAGCCCGCTAGTATATATACAGAAGCATCTTGTGAAAAATCCTTCTCTCCCTAAATCAGCATCATCTACTTTCATCGAGTATAACAGAAAAGAATGAAGATCACCGCCGGGACTCTATTCCTCGCTGTTGCCGTTTTCCTGGATTCCATTGGTAAATATATAATAATATATCATCATATCTATAATTTTCAGTACGTTACTACCTACAGGGAAAAATTAGGATAATTTAAGACATAACATTGGTAAATGTCATATTTATCATCCTTGCGGGAGAAATTTTTTAAAAATCATGGAAATGATATACTATTATGCACATTCATTAAACTGTCCTCAAATATTTTTAATTGTCTATTAACTAGGACCATATTAGTGCCATTCGGTTCTATATATGGGGCCAGCCATATTCCACGAAGACAGTTATTGGTGGGTGGTGAAGGTTTCAAAAGTTCACGATTATTCACGAGGGCTGCCAGGGGTTCTAGCCAAAATCCACGTGGACGCATGTTCTTCTCCTGCACCAGCGGATCTATTTTAATAAAAAACATGAGAAAATAAAAAATGTTAGCACCACAAATATCCAAATTTTCATTTGTAGGTAGGGGCGTAAAAACTACACGTTTTTCCACAAAAGGGGGAAATGATAAAAAATTATTTACGTGGTATATGGACGGCCTCAAAAAGCACGCTCGTTTATTATGTTATTTCTCAACAATTGCAGAGGGGGCTTTTTCAACGAATGTGTAGTTTGAAACGGCAGACGAACGGGAGTTTGGCAATCACAAGAGTTAAAAAAGCTCTTCTTCATCAGCGCAGGCCTATATTTTTTCCAAAAACGTGCAGAAAAGCGAGTTTTGACATATCGAGGAGTGGGTAAAACCGCATTTTGTCCACGGCGTTAGGAAAAAACTATTTTATATCATAGCGTCTGTCGCTTTTTCTAAAATTTGTAGTCACGGGATGTCGCATACATGTTTAAACCAAGGAATATAAATTTTAAACAATTAGTCCATTCCAAATCGAAAAGTGGAATTTTCACCTGAATGGATTAATACGAATTTTTGGGAAAATGGTAACATTTGCAAATAAGGAAGTAAATTTGTATCTAAACTGATGACTCATTGACCAAAAGAGGTGAATTGTGAAATGTTTTTGAACTTATTGATACAATATGAAGGTGATTGCGACACTTGTGAACAGGGTAAGTCACCCTCACCAAGGTAACCCATTTGCATGTCATTTTCCTCCAAAATGAGGTAACTAGAATTATTTACACAGCTGACATAGTTGGCATTGCTGTATTCACGCCTCGTATCTCAGCTCAACGAAAATATTTGGATAATTTTCAAATTTATATCAATTTACTGAACTTCGTTTCAATATAAAAAATAAATAACTAAGGATAACTGTACTACTTCCTTAAGAAAATAATTTTTATAAAAACGTTACGAGTAGTAAAAAATCGTTTGGAAAATAAAATAAGCTGTCGTGATTTAAAATCCAATGAAGATTACGATTTTTGACCCAAACGGAGAAAGCGAGTTTCTGACATTTCATAAACTGTTTTAATTTTGCATGCTAACAATTTACGCAGTAGGTACGATCTAAAATTGTTTAATCCGTTGATCCGAAAACGTTGGGGATCCGTAGAGGAGCGAAGAGATTGTATTATAAATGAGTCTTATCAAAGTGTACTTAAGGTTTGACTAATACATTGCTATAATACCAGATTTCGTGGAATTCATATTGTTTTAAATGAGATTTGAATTTATCTGATTCTCAGGGTCTCCGAGGTCCACTTTTGTACCAACCAAGTGAAAATTAGTTCGTGGCTACATGATATTATTTCCCACTAAAAATATATGCATTATTTGTGCCAATGCCTCTCAGAGAACTTTAAAAAAGAATAATAATTTGGAGATGTAATTCTGTCTTAGGACATTGATTATTTCAAATGAATTATAATTTCGATTTAGAACGGGATTTTCGACCAGGGTTGGGATGCCAATTTCAAAGAGGGTATATATAATAATATTACGACAGAATAAAATTATAAAAAGATTAATTACAGAAAAGAATTACTTTCTCGAAACACAGAAAAACCTTTGTACTATTCAGCATCAATGCCAGTACGCGTCACCCAAGTAAGCTCTCAAATTTTCAAATCCTGAAAAAAAACCTTCACACCAATCGCTAACCATTTCTAAATATTCTCTTCGAAAAGTATTCCAAAAAACCGTTCCAAGTCCAAAGTATCCAATAGGGTCCCGACCTCACAATAATATACAGGATATCCGAAACACCACCCTTAGTAGTTTTAACGAAACAATTTCCAATGAAACTTCTTAACAGGTCAGAAAAATGATTGAAGCAGTAAAAGTAGAACACTTCCAAATTCGAAGCTTTCAACATGAAATATTAAAATACTTGAAATTTTATTACTTTAATTTATCACGAAGTGAAGTTCATCTGATTTGAATAGGTTTCGTTTTAGAGGTTCACGCATAGACAATATTTTTGAATTCGGATTGTGAGTTTGGGCCATTAAGTAGTTGAAATTACTATAAATTGGATGTTATTTGATTATTCAATTCTAAAAAATTGCAATGTCGATCAACGAAAGTCAAAACTGTCAGTATGGAAAGTGCATCGACTTTAATGAACACATCATTAACACGTATATACAAGTGACAACACAAAAGATGCATACCTTTTGTATTGTGACTTGTGTTATTTTTTCAAAAACTGATATTTTTAACACTATTTTTCTCCGATTAAAAATTCACCTGCAACGCATTTCAAGATTAATTTAAAATAATTTTGAAACAAAATACACCTATTGCCATTTCTTCTTAAAAAATGAATTAATTCATATATGAAGGTCGTCAAGGAATTATTTTCGAATAAAACCGTAAGTTTCCTTTTTTGAATTAAATGGATTACTTTGTGTTATTTTTATAAACAAATTAATTGATACAGCTAACATTTGCCGGATTTTTTGTGTTTGAATGCATTATTTATACGGATTTCTTTTTTGAATTGCGTAAAAGTAATAGTTTGTCAAATCCTTCAATTGTTAACAGCATAACCTACCACATTGATTTTTTTTTTAAATTCTTATAATTTTTTATATTTCCAATATATGTGACTGCATAAAAAAATGAAGAAACTTCCCATGAGCTTCAAGTAACGTGAATCTGGGACTCTAAATATAAAAACATGCTGTTTTAATGTTTTTTCATGAAGTTTCTTGCAGCTATAATTAGGTTCGTTTTCAGAAACATTCCTAATACTGCAACTAATTTTTTAATATATAAGTAATTGCATGATTCAAATGCTCTAGTATATATCATATTTATAATAAATACAAAACTTCACCGATTTCTGTTCTCTCTTACAGAATTAATAAGTTCCGTAGATCCAGTACCGACGACTTTGGCGGAATTATTTCCTGAATACCAGCAAAACGGATACCTGCCTCCTGTCGCACTAATGATTAGACATCGCGAAATTACAACGAGTACTGCAATCACACAAATAGGTAATCACATTCTGTGTCGTCCAGACCATCGCCTCAATTTCTTAGCAAGGGATCATGTCATCTTTGCATGGCAGGGATTAGACAGAACAGGTGACAATGACCGGAATAAAGATTATATTGCACCGCTATGGCAATTGTTTCCCTCGCTAGAACACGAAGAACCTTGGGTATTTGACACAACTCGTAACCATTGGGTAACTCTGAATCAGGATGAGTTTAACAAATTGGGCTTTGGCTATATTTATGCACTTGTTCGAGTGCAACAGTATGCTGCTGAAATTCACAGGCTAACAACAAGCAATCCAGTTGTTGACGCACGAGCACACCACACTGCATACTTAAGAGCAAACGAAGCAATAAACATGTTACAAGTCACTGAAGCCGAAAAAATAAATAGCAGACAAACATCCTTTGTTAATAGCGCGTCATTTATCAGGCAGCGATACGTGGAGGCATATGATCTTGTATTCCGCGAAATTGCACGTGAATTTGGTCACCATATACATTTACCATTGAATTACATGTAAGATCACAATAAATTACCGAAAATTTTCATAAATTTCCGGAAAGTCATGAAAATTTCTAGAATAGAATTTTGGGTAATTTATGATAAGTTTCGACATTTACGTGTAAAATTACAATAAATGAACAAAAATTTCCCCAAATTTATCGACATTTTTAAATTGACTTCGGCGCAAATGCTGGTAAGTTACCACAAATCATTTCTGAAATTACCGTAAATTACCAACAATTTCCTGCAATTTTTGTATTGAATTTTTGATAATTTGGAATAAGATAACACCAATTCGATGCTTTTTTATTCAAAATCTAATATGGGCTGAAATCATGACTTTTTTTCGAAAAATGTCTAAAATCATCCATTTTTTATAAAAAATATCGTATGCGTTAAGGTGCATAAAATACTATTAAACTTTTCATAGAGCAATCTTCAATTAAAATCAAAATTCAGGGTATATATTAACCACATTCAGACATCACACATGCTCGATTATGTATTCACCTCGCGCATCGCGCTCGGACACATTTGCCTGACGCTTTAAGCTCGGTTCCTCTAGGTTTTCGTACTTCGTATGCTCGCTATTTTTCTAACCTGCTTTTGATTTAACTATGTCAGTTTTACATAAAAAGACCTAATTTACTTAAGGTTCTATCGACCTTAAGGAGCACATTCTCATCAAGACACTCACGCTTGATATTTGTTTTAGAAATCACGTAATCCTCGCGCTTCATGCTCATTTCTGGTCGTCGTATAATAGAAACCCAACAGTTTAAGCGCGCTTGCGGCGCGTGATTTGGTCGTCGCGCTTCGCAACGACCATATGTTATGTTCTATGCCCTTCTAAATTTGTATTTGATTTAAAATGAAGAAGGGAATTCCTTTGCTTCAGCGTGTAAATCCGTATCTTTCTAATAAGTCATACAATCAGACAGATTTTTTCCAACTATCTGAAAAGGAGAGAAAAAAAGTATCTAAATCGTTTTTGGAACATACATATGATAAATTTGTAGATAATTTTAAAAACCCACACGTCATATCAAAACACAATTAAATAAGCAAAGTTTTGATGAGAATGTGCCCACTTATAGGGTATATCCCACAACAAATTTCTGTTTAGTCATCATTTTTCGCATCTTGCATAGTTTGACCGTAAAATTGAATTTTTGACTTTTCATTATTATTCCGAGCCTATTTTATCGTTTTATTATTCATTGTTTAGATTTTACACCCAACTACCACCATTATGCACAAAATTTGTTTTGTGAGACGAAATAGTTCCCAAGTTAAGTATTGATTCGTCGTATGGTGAAGAGTCTAGTTTAAACGTGAGTCCCAAAAAAACCACTGTTACTGGCGGGGGGGGGGGGGG
>CAKNWT010329552.1:0-10366 GCA_932066315.1 Andricus coriarius | reverse complement strand
ATGAAAATTTGAACCGTTTCAAATTCCTAAACTTCACAGTCAAAATATTCCATTTTAAACAAGAAAGGTGAATTTTTAACCTAATAGTTGAATTTGGAACCAAAAAGATTGAATTTCTACCAAAAAATACGATTTTTTAACAAAATACATGAATTCGCAACCAAATAGTTGAATTTTGAACTAAAAAATATCAGTACTCAACCAAAAATGGAAATTGTTACATTTTCAGTTAATAAATTCATTTTCCAGAAAAAAACAAAATTTTTAACTAAAATCATGAATCTTTAACTGAAATGGATGAATTCTGATCCAAAACAATGCATTTTTAACAAAAAAATAACTTTCAACCAATTAGATTTTATCTTCAATCTAAAAGATGAAATTTCAAATAAAATGAAGAATGCTTAACTAGAATACTTAAATTTTCAACCAAAAAGATAAAGTTTCAAACAAGAAAGTTAATTTCGAAACATAAAGAATAATTTTCTACCAAAAAATACGTTTTTTCAAGAAAAGAGCTGAATTTTCAACGAAAAAAGACAAACTTTCAACCAAATAGTTTAATTTTCAATTAAAAAAATTAATTTTGAACATAAAAATTTTCTACAAAAAAAGACAAACAAATTTTCAGTCAAAGTGATCAATTTTTTAATAAAATTGTAAGTCTTTCACTGGAATAGATGAATCTTCAACTGGAGTAGATACATTTGAAGTCGAATAGATGAATTTTTAACAAAAGAGTTTATCTTTCAACCAAGTAGTTGTATTTTCAACCAAAAAGGTTAATTTTCAACTAAAATTGTACATTTTTAACTGGAATACTTGAATTTTCAAACAAGAAAATTAATTTTTATACAAAAAGATTAATTTTCTACCAAAAAAGACGATTTTTCAACAAAATACATGAATTTTTAAGTAAATATTTGATTTTTCAACAAAAAACATCAGCTTACAACATAAAAATTAAATTATTCAGTTTCAATTTTCGGTTTAAAAAATTAATTTTCAACCAAGCTTATAAATTTTCAACTAAAATGATGAATCATTGACTGGAATAGTTGCATTTTCAACTAAAAATGTTAGTTTTTCAACCTGAAATTGGATGGTTCAATTTTAAATTTTTTATTATATTCAACTAAAGAGATGAATTTTTAACTACAATGTCACAATATACAGTTGAAATAATTACATTTTCAGTTTTAAAAAAACAATTAATTTTCTGTTACAGAAAAAAAACGAATTTTCAACAAAATAGCTAACTTTTCAACCAAAGAGATAATTTTTTTATTTAAATGATGAATCTTGAACCAACCAAAATTAATGTTTAAGAAAAGAGTTTAACTTTCAAATCACAAAATTAAATGTGAATTCCAACAAAGATGAATTCTAAACGAAAAAGCAAGTAGTTGTTATCTCAACCAAAAAAAATTAATTTTCAATCAGAAACAGTTGAATTTAGCCAAAAAAAACTACTTTTCGACATGAGTTTAATTTTCAAATTAAAATCAAACTGTTGAATTTCAAGCAAAGAGCTGAATGATTGAATTATTTATCAACTAAAAACGATCAATCATCAAACATAATAGTTTAATTTTAACTTTAAAAAATTACATAAACTAAATTAAAGTTCTCGCGATTTAAAGTATGTAGATACTTTTATTTTAACTTATCCAAAGTTTATCAATAGGGTTGTTCAAAAAAAGTTTTTTTGAAGACAAAAGAGTTTTTAAAATAATTGTTGTCGCTTAGAAAAACTGGATCTGATGATTATAAGTGCTGCCTCAAAATTGATAAGTTTGAAACATGAAAAAAGACTTAAAAATCATCGATACAATGATTTTATGACAACCAAATTCTCTTTTACTTTGAACAAATGATTAAAATTGTAATAAAAATCTCATTTTGTTTTCCATCAAAGATTTTATACAATAATAATAATTTTAGTCGATGGTGTATTGCAGCGCAGCTGATCCCAATACCGTTCAATGAGTAGCATTGCTACTCATTGAATTAGCATGTCAGATACAATGCTTCGAACTGCGTTAATAAAATTTCTACTAATTCGGATTTAGAGAGTTAAATATTTAATTAATTTCATTTTTTTCACTTTGAATATGCAATTTTGATTTTGAAGCATTTTCAAGTTAATGTATAGAATTCCTGAAAATAAAACCAAGAATCTAACGACCAATTTTTCTTTTAATTTTTTTTGTTAATCATTTTTCTTTCCTCTTTTTTTATTTTTGTCCAAAGGATAAAGGTCGTTGGATTCTTGGTTTTATTTTTAGGAATTATAAGCATTAACTTGGGTATTGGGCGTTAAGTAGGATTTAGAATTTGATTTTAGTGTAATTTAAAATTCTTAAATTTTCATTTTGAAGTTTAAAATGATTCAGTTTTGAAAAACTTATTCTAAAATCTGTTGGCCTATATGACCATACCATATGACCATATTAATTTGAAATGCCTGAATAGGAATAAAAAAATTGTTTGAGATTCTTAAAAAGCCTTTAATATTTTTATGGATTTTTGCATTTTGTATCTTCAAACTTAACAAGTTTCAGATTTAATAAAACAATGTATAAAAATGTAAAGAAAGTTTAAACTTTATGAATCAAAAGAGTTTCAGAATTATACCTTTTTTAATTTGTAGTTCTTTGTACTGACATATTTTATGTTTCAAGTCTTAAAAATAAAACTCTTTCGATTTTTATGACTTTTAATTTGATAATATAAAATTTGAAATGCTTCTCATTTTTGTCTGATTTTTATAGCTTCAAATTTGAGTTTGTTTCAAAATAGAGAGTTTCAAAATGGGCAGTTATAAGATATTAATTTTTCTATTGAAAACACTTTTTTGTATACTCAAGCTATAAAAATTTGTATGTTTGAAAGCTTAAATTTGAAAATTCTAAAAATCGTGAAAAATTTGATAAGCCAAATAAAAAAAACGGAAAGGGAACAAGAAATTGTATCTGGAATTATAGTAGCTATTCCGTATAGCCTATCCATGAGTTTACATCTGAAATCGAAAGTTATGATGTCATAAAGTAAAACTTTAATTATAAATTAAACTCTAATATCTAATTTCTTGGAACGCATTTTGCTCTAATGAAAGAAGCATAAAAACTTTAAATTTAATTTAATATACAAAGATCCAATAATTTAGGGCACGCAAATGATGATATTAATTTTAATCAATGACGTTTGGTCGTCTGCCACCTGTCGACTGCACTTTTTAAAAAAATGTCGATGCTTTCACGATCGTTTAATGCACTTAATTATATATCTGTCCATGCACCATGAGAGCAGTTACTCTCTAGAATTTCACTCGTCTCGGCTGTATTCATTATAGTTCGTTCCCTTGTTGAAAAGTAGATAATGATACAGAAGCTACACTCACAAGATTCTGCTTCTGAGTAGAAATTTCCTAAGTGAGCCTATCATTTTTGACGTTAAAAGAAAAATTGAAACTAACTAGTGGAAAATAATCTACTCAGTATTAAGTCACTTTGTACACATTTTTGAGGAAAATTCATTCGTTTATTCACAATGTGCTATTGAACATTTCTGCATCGCTTGATTAACAAATTATTCTTTCATAAACTATTTATGATGAGTTGATGCAAATTTTAAGGGATGGTGAAAAGTGAATGCAATTAACAATTTTTATGATAACAATCTTTAGCATTGTGATATTTTTTATTGTTGCTAATTTATATCATTTCTTAATAAAAAAACACCGATTTTGCCCTGTTTCACACATGGCATTTGAAAAAAATTTCAAAGTAGTAGGAAGTCTGAACGCTTAAGATTCAGAAACTGCTTCAACATTTTTGAACTTTCTTTGGGTTAATGATAAATAATATTAATTAGCACCATTTCAGCTTTGTAAATTTGTATCTGAAGAAAAAATATAGAAATAACTCACTATTAGCTAGAAACATTGCATCTGCACTCATGAAACAGAAATAATTTTAATAATACATAAACTAATTGTTATAAACAATTTTTATAAACAAATTCTTACTAGTGTTTTTTTTATCATAGACAAAAATTTCTTCAGGCTAGTTGCTTAGATTATTCATAAGAGTCATAATTTATAACTAAAAATTAGCATAAATTAACATTTACTGTCTGATTCTCCTACAAACTTAATAAAAAATCGAATGTTTTCAGCCAGAGTTTTTTTATAAAGCATATAGAGAAGTTTTAATTAAACTATATAAAAATTGTCATCTACTGACTTGATTATTTATTTATTTATTATCACTAATATAAGTAAATTGTAGTTCAGCCTCGTAGCAAGAAATATACTTTTTATACACGATCAGATTGTGACATTTTCTGATATAAATTGTTATTAAGAATTACGCAAATAATTATTTAATATTTATTGTCTCATATCCAGTTTTTGAATCAGTGTTAGTTTATTTTCGAATAATCTTAACGAAAAAACGTTCCTTCTGTTTTTAAAAATAATAAATTCTAGTTTTAGGTAAAAAAAATGTTTAAAACAATCGCATACATTATTTTTCACCCCATTTCGACGGTTAATTATGACAATAAATATAATATCAATAATGAATTAAGAAAAAATATTTTGTTCTACGACGAAACGGCTATTTGGGACATTCGTTTAAATAAATTATTATTAACAATCTATATTATTTATGTTTTATGAAGTACGAAGTATATAAAAGTCTTTGAAGACAATTGTGAATAACTTTTGGTCAGAAAAATCAATTAGTTATGAGAAAAACTCATTTATTGAGAATTTGCTTATCAGAATGTTTATAAAAATAGTAAATATAAAATTTTGCTGATTTTATTTAAAAATTATGGATTTTATAAAAAATCTCAGCAAATAGCGTCAAAAAAACAATTTTTTCTATGAGAAAAAACACTAGTAAGAATTTGTTGAGAAAAATGGTTTATAATTAGGTTATATATTATTGAACTTATTTCTGTTTTATGAGAGCAGTTGCAATATTTCTAGCTGATAGTGAGTTCATTTCTGTATTTTTTCTTCAGAAAAAAAATTTACGAAGCTGAAATGTATAATCTTGTCACTTTATTTGTTCAAATATTGTTTCTCTGTGACAAAAATGAAAAAATCGTAAGCTCATTTAGGACATTTCTACTCTTCTAAAATATTATCCACCAATATGAGAGCCACCAAATAAAAAATGTTGAAAGGAAACTTGAAAAATATAGAAAATATGCCTAAGTAACAGAAAATGTTATTTTAACAACATTTTATTAAAATAAATAAATGCGTTTTTTCTGAAAAAAATTATATTTAGAGGTTCCCCAAGTCTTATGAAGCTTAGCATATATTTCCCATGAGAAAAAATGATGTTTTTGTTAATTTTATTCAGAATCATCAATATTAGGTGAATCGAGTTGAAACTCAAAATTTCTCTTCACAATTACCCATGGAATACAAAACAAAACTGTTTTGTATTTTGTCTGTTTTATAGGGTACTGCTTTTTACGCAGGATTATATGTTTACATTAATTGTTTGAGCTATTTATTTATTTATTTATTATTTTTTTATTTGTGTTTATTCGCATCTTCGAGACGCATCGATTGACCTATTGTTGAACCTTCCATGACCTCTTATGATCCAACAATACTGATTTATAAATCTAAAAAATATATTGTTTATCTTGTTGATATGAGAAAAACTTTTTTAATATTAGGAATACAACAGTAAATGTATATGATATATTTGTTCGCGTCTTCGAGATGCATCGATTGGCCAAATTAAGAACCTTTTATGACCTACCATAACCTACCAATATTGTTTTTAAATTTCTTAACACAATTATTGAGTTTGTTTTTAAGAGGATTTTTTCTAAATTAGAAATGTAAGAGTGATTCAAAAAAAATTTCATTGGAACAGAACACATCGATTTACATGTTGATGGGTTTTCTAATTTTCTGAAAATAAGATTTTCAGTAAGACAGACACATAAGTTTGAAAAATATTAAAAGTATCCATTTTTTTCTTTTTTTAGAGAAAAACCTCCCAAGATGAGCAAGAAAAATTATCATAAAATGAGCCAAATCAATACACCCGTACTGTATAAATAGTTATGAACAAATAATAAATTAACAATAGAAACATTTTGTAAAGAATCTCTTCCTTTTTAGGAATATATTTCTTAAAATAAAACAGATATTTATAACATATTCTTCAAATTTTCTGGTTAAATCTTAATCAATGTAAATTTTTCTTGAATTAGTTCTTTAGAGCCTTTTTGTTTAAATTAACATTAACTTGTGAATTGTTTCTAACTAAAAAGTCAAAGAAAAGCTAAAAACTTCACAAAAACCTGCAACTTTCTAGCATGCTAAATTTAATTAATTATTACCTCACTCTGAGTACAAAGAGCACAAAAAGTTGAAAATTTCTGAAAAAATCGCAACTATCGAGCATTAATATAGGAGAAGATAGTTATAAACAATAATAATTTGTTTAAAAATTATGTTTGCTAAATTTAATTAATTTTGACCACACTTTGAGTACAAAGTGGACCAAAAGTTGAACATTTCTAAGAAAACTGTTACTATCTTCCATTAATATAAGAGGAGATAGTTATAAACAATAATTATAATTTGTTTGAATGATTAGCTTTGTTAAATTCCATTAATATTATTACCTCGCTCTAAGTGAGAAGTGAACAAGAAGTTGAACATTTCTAAAAAAATCGCAACTATCCAGCATTAATATAGGAGAAGATGGTTATAAACAATAATAATTTTTCAAACAATTATTATCGTTAATATTTATTAACGATTACAACACTCTGAGTGAAAAGTGGACTAAAGATGCAAAATATTATAAAAAACTGCAACTTTCTGTCATTATTCCAAGAGAATATTATTATAAATAATAATAAATAGTTTAAGAAATTTTATGGTTAAATTTAATTGATTATTGGTTCTACTTTACTGAAAAATTAAATATAAGTTTAAAAATTTGGAAAAACATGCAACTTTCTAACTCTATTCTAACAGAAAATTGCTAAGAACAATAATAAATTATTTAAACAATTCATGCAAATATCTACTTACCAGTAAAAAGTAGTATTATACGTATGAGAAGCAATTTGAATTTTAAAAGCTACAACAAAATCGCAATTAGCGCCAAAAACTCTCAAAACCAAATTTTGCACTTATGGAGTTTTCAGGACTCTATAAAACAGACTTACAGAGAAAAAATAAGTTTTTTAAAAAGTTTTCGAAAATTGGACAATTTCATTAGTAAAATTGTACAATTTTATTTTGAATTGATTAATCTTGAAATTGAATGATTTCAGAATAAGATTTCGAAAATACGATAATTTCAAAACGTTAAAAATTAAATATTTCCTGATTAGAATTTAAATAATTGGATAATTTGAAATTCAAACGGAGTGAAATTGTAGACAAAATTAAATAATCTAAAATTTAAAAAATTTTGAATTCCAAACATTTTCAATTGAAAACGACTAAAGTTACACAATTGCAAAATTTCAACAAATTTTTTGTTTCAAAGTCAAAGCAAAAATTAAATTTGAAATCATTCCTACTACGGAACGTTGAAAATGAAACAAATCCGAACTTAATTTAAAACTGAAAAAATGTTGTATTACCAAGAATTGTGATATTAAAACTTTTTTATCCAAACACACCTAAATTTAAATTATTTCAAGTAAATTCAAATCGTTTAAATATTAACTATTTTTAAATTGTTAGTTTTTAAAGATTCAACCACATCAACTTGAATTGAAAAATTAAAAATTAGAAAAGGAAAAAATTGAAATTTTAACCTTCAACATGAAAATTCAGAACTCTAAATTTGTAGCCATTCAAAACTATAAAAATTTCAATTACAATTTTTAGTTTTTCAATTTCAAATATTTTTAATTCTAAAATTTCATTTAGAATAATTATTCATTCTTGAAACCTTGAAGTCAAATATTTTTCAATTTTAAATGATGGATTTTTTCTAAATATTGCAAATTTAAAATTAAAATAAAATAATACAAAACAAGAACGCTATTATTCCAAATGTTTCAATTACACAATTTTAGGCATTTCGATGAGAAATGGTTTATTTTAATTCCGAGTTCTAAAATCAATCTTAAATCAATCTTGAAGCGTTGTAAATTGAACATTTCCAAGCTTTATTAAAAATTTTAAGCATTCTTAAATTAGGATCTCGAAACTCAACCGCCAAAAATGATTAATTTTCAAATTGAAAATTAGGATTTTTTAAATTCGCTTATTTTAATCTGGAGTAGAAAATTAATAACTTAAAAATCAATAATAAAGTATTTTTATGCACAGGAAATAACTCCATGTTGAAGACAATTTTATAAGGTGTCAAACTGACGTACATTAATAAGCTGTCACTTGATATAAAAAAAAGTCAAAAAAAATGAATAGTATATTTTTATATATGATTTTTGTTTCTGACTTTATTCGAAAAGATTCTTTAACATTATTTTTATTTTATAGGGAATACCATTGTCTCAAAAATTTAAGATTCTCTACCCTTGCATTATAATCACAACTTTATTAGGATTGCAAATTTCTTTTACTTTTCTTCCTATGATTGCGTTGAAAGTTGAGTGGAAATATGCATTCGGAAACTTGGCTGATAAAAGAGGAATATAAAGACAGATCTTTTTCAAGACTGCTTCAACACTCAAATTTCTTTATTAAACTCTTGAAACTTTAAATATCCGACAAAGATAAATCTTGGATGCAAAAAATTCCGCCAAGTAATTCTCAAAGATATCTTAATTTTAAAACGTACAAAACTAATAAAATGACAGAAATTTTGAGAATGTATGAATAGATAAAAAAAATTAATACTTAGCAAGAATACTTTTAATTGAAAAAAAGAGAAAATCTTGACAAATTTTAATTTTCCCCTTTTAATACATTCTCAAAAATTCTTTCACTTTATCAATGTTTTTGCTGAGATTTCACTTCTTTTATGATGTTGCATTTTTATTGCAAGTCACAAGCTAAAAATTTTCGAAAGTTCAATGATTTAATAAATTTGATCGAATTGATTAAAAATTTTAAGACTCAATTTTAGTTATCAGAATCTGGTAGCTGCATAGTTTTTCAAGACTTGGATTTATTTAGTTTGGTTCTTCAATATTGAGAATTGATTTTGCCTGTTTTTCCCTTTTTATTACATTTATTAGCTAAGATAATTGACCATCCAGAAGAATCCTAACCCATCCATACCTAACGAGAGACTTCTATAAGCAATTGGAACGCCTTTTGTCAAAGCATTAACTTAACCTATTTGAATTTTCCCGCTAATCCTACTGCTGTCTGTCATCCTACGCATATCATTCTAATCGAACCTCAACACTTATTCAAGATTTTTAGAATGCTCACAGAAAAAACTGGTTCAAGTAAAAGTTGGCATCCTTTAGCACTTAGGCTCTAAAGGAACCTTTTTTATTCTTTCTTAAAATAAATTAAATTGAATTATACCTAACTTATTAAAAGCATTTAATATTAATGTAATATTGCAAGTGTATATTTATAATTTTAAATATTGCCGCGCCTTTGGCCACATGCGCAGTTGAAAACGTTGGATTTTCAACATAATCTTAAAAACCTTTACATTTCATGTTTACTATCTTTTTTTCAGGAATGAATAAGGTCTATAATTTTAGTTTCTTCATTAAATTTTTCCCAGCGCAATATTATCTAATCCGAATTATAAAGTAAATTTGCCTCATTAATTTTTAAAATCTTCAAAGTGAGTCAAGGCAGAAATGAAAAAAAGCCCAATTAAACTATTTGAGTCTATACTTTTGGTTCCTTTAGAAACAATTTATCATTCTGGGTTCCTTTTCAATGCCAACGTTGTCGATGATAGAGACTTTAATTTGGATGTTTCAATAAAGTATTAGTCTGTGAGTGGCGACCTGGGCTCACGCTCTGGAGGGATAAAGGTTCGTTATTTTAGATCTGGGTACGCTAAAAAAGGCTCCAGATATCTCGTTTTCTCTGGGTACGCTGTCCGGGCTCCAAAAACCCTTTTTCTGATCTCTTTTGGTTACGCTGTACAGACTCGAAGATTTATTTCTACATGTTCTTCTGAGTACGCTGCACAGGCTCCAGACTTTCTACCATGTATTTTCTGGGTGAGTTGTACACTGTACAGGTTCGACACCTTTGACTTTGTCTTCCCGAGTACCCTTCTCAGGCTCCAGAATTTGTATACTTGTGAGTCTCTGGGTACGCGTTACAGGCCACATACCTTTTTAGTTATTACTCGTTATTTGACTGGGTACGCTGTAAGAGGCTCTGTACTCTTCTATCTCTTGTTTTTCTGGGTAC
>CAKNWT010329550.1:2267-24564 GCA_932066315.1 Andricus coriarius | reverse complement strand
TACATATCGACAATTTAAAATGTAAAGTATTCAAAATTACTTTTGCACAATTTTTAGAGATGTGCAAAAGGCTCAGTCGGGTTGAGCCGGATTCGTTTTGACTCGACTTGAGTCCAGTTTACGCTGATTCGAACAATCGGGGACCCAAACGGCTTTGAGTCCTTCAAAGTTTCGAGAAACAAAAATTTCATGGTTGATGAAGTAACATTATGTCAAATAAATTTTTTCTAATTATACTATTTGCCCCTATTTTCATTGCTCCGAATAACTATTGGGCATAATTTGTATTTTTCCGAATGGCCATTTGTCATCAATTTCATCATACCTAATCACCATTTACCCTAATTTTTATTTTGCCGAATTATAATTTCACATAACCTGCATTTATCCTAATTTTGAAAACACCTATTTTCTATTTTCAAGAATGACCATTCTAGCATCATTTTTATTTTCTTGAATCATCATTTGTCCTATTTTTTATTTGTTCAAATTTCATTTAACATCTCTTGTATTTTTCAAATTACTGCATGAACTGATTTTTATTTGTATTAATTACCATTTGCACTAATTTTTATTATTTCGTAATACCATTGGGCATCATTTTTTTCCAAATCGCCATTTGTTATAATTTCCGATTATCCCAATTATCATTTGAAATTATTTTTATTTTTCCGAATAGACACCTAACCTAAAATCTATTTACATAAAACGTAATCTATCATAATCCGCGCTTCATCGAATCGGAATGTAACCGAAATTTCATTATACCTAAACAACCTAAACTACACCTGGCGTAAAATAAGGAAGCAAAATTTAAATTCAGTCAATCCGAATTCTTCATTTGAATTTCGCGCCAGAAAATTGCCAAGCTATGAGTAAGCAAGAATACAACATTTATATCTTTGCATGTCTGAGTCGATCTACATTATTGATGGAATCGAAAATGTCAATTCAGAAAATACGTGAATTTCGAACCATTAAAATAATTGAAAATCAGTAAAATATTTCTTCAACGTTATTGCACACTACATTTGTATAATTGTATCTATTACTATAAACAAAATTATGGTTACTGTCTAATGAGAAAACAAAGAACTTAGTATTTAAATTTGAATATGAGCCATAAATTCACGTGAGCAATTACCTCTCAATTTTGCGATAAATCTAAAGAAATTACAGGTATCATGCATGGAGCAATGAGTATTATTAAGTTCAATCGTTCGTTTTAATCTTCAATCTCGATACATAGAGTATGCTACTTTCCTTCATGACATGCACTTTATGCAACACATTAAATTTATTATTAGCGCAGTATTTTGTTGTTGTTAATTTTATGTACTAATTCATCTTTACTGAATTTAGAAGCAATAACAAATTCTCATAGACATCTTTCACCCAATTATAGTATTCTAAATTTTAATCAGGAAATGGGTCATTTTAATGGAATAGCAACGTAATAGCACTTATTTAGAAATGGGTCACATAATCAACAGAGTAAGGATTTTCACTGATGAGCAGCAAAATCTCACACATTCAAATTTAGGAAGCATAAATAAAGTGTGTTTTTTTATTTTAATTCTGTTGTTAGAACAAATTTTATGAAACTAAATTAAAACACTATAGATAAAATCAATGGCCCTGCGTGTGAAGATTATTGTGTGTGATGGCAGATTAAATACAATAGTCACTAAGATGGACATTATAACGTGCTGTTGAATCTGTCAAGGATATTGTGAGATTGACAAATCAATTTGCAATATATTCACAATAACGGTTATAAGGCTATAACGCATAAATCTCACATGGCGAATGCTCTGGAAGTTGTGCAAAGAGTACACATTAAACAACAGTGGCTTCTGTTTCACTACTGAGATCGCAATCTGTAATGTGATTAGATCAATTAAACTCTAAACATGATATTGATTCTACTCTATAATATCAATAAATATAAGGATAATGGTTTGACACTAGGGTGTCTTAAAAAAACTCAACCTTTTCTTTTTGATCACGCGCCCTATAAACGTCTCCCATTTGATGAAAAAAGAAATGCGTATTTTCGTTTTATTAAAGAAAAGGTTAACCCGCAGTCTTTGGGCCATAAACAAATCAAAAATGATTAAAACTATTAATTAGCGTTATTTCCATAAAAATAATAAGTGTCTGGTAAAGAAACACAACGGAAGGTACCAGATGCTGAAAAAAAAACTTGACGCAATTAGACCAAAAATGCTACCCCTAATCGTGAAAAACTACCATTTATAGGAGTTGAATTTTCAAATACAATATTTTCTATTCTAATTTTTTCTATACATTTTGCATCAAAACATTTGAGTACTAAAATATTCAAAGAATTACGTGTAAAATTTCCAAAACGCACAATATTGTATTTCAACCTCTATAAAGGGCAGTTTTTCACGCTTAGGTATAGTATTTTTGGTTTAATTGGGTCAAGTTTTTTTTCCTTAGCATCTAGTACCATCAGCTGTATTTCCTGCATAACACCTATTATTTTTACGTAAATTAACGTTAATTAATATTTGTAATTATTTTGAGGCTATTTAAAGTTACCAGAGAGCGTGATTTCAACTTTTTCTTTTTTAATAAAAGAAAAATACACATTTATTTGAAGAACTCATTTTAAAGAACTTGAAAATTAAATTATTCGATTTAGAACGCTTTTAATTTGAAAATGATTGCATTTAAATTTGATGAAGTTTTAATAATTTTTTTTCATTTTCCCCAGACTCGCCGAAAATATTTTTGCTATGCTCACCAAATTTCAGTGAACCTTGGACGCGATCTTGTTATTATGGATATGTAAAGAACCTTCTACGTTCAATCATAAATTTAACGTTTTTGTAGTCAACGGCTATAGAGACTAGTTGCCAATAGTTAACCAGATTGAATAAAATTACATTATATTTTTATTAAAAATAAATTTTTCTGGTTGAAAATTAGGAATTTTTCTTCCTATAGACTGTAGACTATATGAAAACAAAATAGAGATGCAGCATTTTTTAATCAGAAAGGACTTAAATTAAGTTATACCCAAGAGAAAATTACATAAAGTTGCCCTAGAAAGGGTTGCAGTAAGATCTAACAAAAATAAAACGTAGCGTAAGTTAGCCTAGCTTTTTTTCAATTATGCAGCTTTTACAATTAATCTGCCATTGAATACAAAAGAATAATTGACACAAATATGAATATATTTTATCATTATATAATTTTCACAACAGTTTTAGAAGCTATAGTCGTATACTTATGACAACCAGAAACAGTTTTGTCCTTCATAAGAATGTATAACTTTTAATTAAGCTTTAAGTAAAAATTGCATTAGAGTCCCAGGCGGAAGTATTATATATAGTTTATATATAGTGTGAAGTACTATATATAATATTCATTTGTTTTATACATTTTTTACATAAAACAAATACATATTATATATAATACTTCAAACTATATATTATAAACTATATATAATATTTCCGCCTGGGGTGCATTCTCGTAAGATAGAAATTTATTTGGTAAGGGATATCAATTTGTTTACATAGTTGTAGAAAGAAAAATTTTACGAGATCAACACGTGAGAAACAAAATTTGCACTGGATAAAAAATGGGAAATTTCAATGAACACTTTTTTATGCAATTCGGCCGAGTATTCAAGCTAACCAGTCCAGACAAGAAAATTATCATATTATCGGTAAAGCCATTCTCTTCTAACCGTGTTCCATGTTAATCGAGCTTCACTCGTGCCTTCGGATTGGAAAGAACTGTGTCATTAGTCGAATCGAAAAAAGGATACCTGTATTCTATATAATACGTTTATCATTGCTTGATCTCGGAGTCGCTTATTTGCTCATAATCAAATAGCTATTTTATTTTACTTAACAAATACGTGTAACATTTACTGAAAATTCTTCATTTTCAGTATATTACTTAAGTTTTAAAAGAACATTTTTTATAGTATTTATTTAGACTTTCCATCTTATAAAAGGCATTCAGTATTATAATTTATATGTAAAGAAGGTAAAAAAAGTCGTTATAATATATAAAAAGATTTTGAAACGTTTTAATCGCCCACACACTTTCTTGGAATTAAAAAGAAAACATTCGCCCACACGCAGCGTTCAACGGTTTCTGGACCAGAAGAGAGTTAGAGTAGTTAGACGAACGATCGAGGTCGTTGGAAAGGATCTCATATTTAATTGAGAGTTCTCATGATTTGAGGCGAAATTAAATGTTTTGGAAACATAACATAATGCAAACTGAAATTATACATTATGTTCGATATAAAAGTTTGAAGATTACTACATCCTGTTTGGAATTGGAACACGAATAACACAATATAAAATTGCGGATGAATCGTGAAGCTTTGACATCTCAAATACAGTTTCTCGAGGAATAATTAAAACATCGCAAATAATATATTTTTTTAATGCAAAAGAGTGTTTTTACATTGGGAGACAATAAATTGTTTCTAACAAGGAGAGGAAATTGCGGACTTGGAAAATCCGACTTGGATAATTCTGACACATAATGTAGAATACTAGATTATTAGACTAACGTTTTTCCAGAATGTTCAGGGCTAACGTTAAGGAAAACTCCGTAATACTAGCCGTAGCGCTATATTTGACCGGTTAGTTTTACAAAAAAATCAGTAATCATAGGCAATGCCTTATTTAATCGTGCCCGAGGGTATTAACAGATAGAAAAAGGTTTTCAAGAAATTAAGTATTAAAATTTTGTTTCAAAAGGTTCTAGCAGGTTTTTCTCGACAAAGATTAGACCAACTTTAAGGAACAGAATATATGTCGTGAATGCCAATTTGACAATTTAATAGAAAATAAAAATAAAATAATATGACAAATAAGAAAGAGATGAAATCAACTTTTAAAATTCTTGAAGAATTTTTTTGAAATTTATATGTTTTTGAGGCGCGACAACTACCTTTTCTCAAAAACATGTTTTTGTTTCATTTTCTTATGGAACATATTTTTCCCGAAATGGTCGGGGTCGTGCCCCATGGTTAGACAATTTTTGCAAAAACTCTAGACTCCTATGCTTTTGTTATAAAATATATTCATAAATGTATAAATTTATCAATAATTAAAAAATAAATTATCAACAGAAATCTTGACATAATTGAACAAGTCTTTTATTGCCGTTTAAATTGCAATTTCGTTTTATTCCTTTTTAGTATAAAATGGTGAAAATTTTGTTAAAAAATGGACAAATTACGAAACAACTTCTTTGAATAATTATTCAATTTTCATAAATTGCTTAAAGGCGGATTTAAAAAAATCCTCTATAGCACAAGTTCAGATCCCAGAAAAAAGTTTCCATTAAAATGTTTAAAATCGAAGGGGGTCAGGTTTCACGGTCATTCGATTTAAAAAATAATGACCCTTATGCAATAAACTATCTGCCCTTACTTTTGAATACAATTATAATTAAATATAACTGATGTAACGTATCAAACGGCAACCTTACCTTGCAAAAGGTTTTGCGTCGATTTCGTAGTGCTCCGCAATTGGTCCCGTTTTCACTACTCTAGCAAGTTGAGCTTCTTGGACCAAAACAAGTCCCTCTTTCACATGCTGCTCACTCCACTGTACCCTGCATCTTCCTCTGCATCGTTCAGTTCCTGTCGATCGACAAGTCCCACGCTTTCCCTTTGACGAGGAAGACTTCGCTGCTGGATTTTGCAAATTCTTATGCTGAGGTCGTGGAGACGTTTTGCGCGAAGATGACATTGTGGGAGCCTGGTGACTCGACTGATAAATCATCTTTAATAATTTTGTTCACTATCTTATCCTTATAAAAAAGGTTGGTATGCCCTCGTTATTTCACACTTTTATCATTTCACTCATTTTCAACTTTAATTTATATTCAAATTTGAAAGCTCTATTGTTAAATATAATCTATCGTTTTCGTTCCACGAATTATGTTTTAAGATTTATATTTGAATTTTTAGTCCAGACTTGCTGTAATTATTAATTTAGGAAGCTATTATCTTTTTTCAGTATGTTCATTAAGGGCATTAATTTGATTGGCTTTCGCTCGAGAGATCAGGACGTAAACTCGAACTCGATCATTACGCCTCTTCGCGCTTATGTCACTCTCGCTACACCAGGGTTCCTAATTTACGAGATAATGGTTATTCGTATCGACGTGCGATCCTTGATCATTCTACAATAATAAGCGCTGACTTTTTGACAATATTTATTATTATTCACTCTGACATGAAATCTCGTAATCGTGTATCGTTGTCGTTTATAACATAAAATAAAAACACCGTGAACCCGATGGTAATTTCAGGAACTCGATGATATGCCAGTGAATCGAAGATCCAATCGAAAACGGGTGCCTACTTCTTTTTAGGTCCCTCGACACACGTCTGACACTTTACATCACTTGCGATTAATATCCAAACATTTGGGCAATGATTGTCACTCTCACTGGAGAAAAGTCACGTGCTTAACTTCGAGGATGATTCCAGATATCCCTGAAAAAATATTTTATTATTACATGAATTAACTTGAAACTTTCTTATTATTGAAACTTTTTTACTGCATTTTTTAAGCAGTGTAAAATTAAATAAACTTCAACTAAAGAAAGTATTCATATTAAAAAAAAAGTACAAAGCAAGAACTAATGTAGGTACTTGGACGAGTAAATGATCTAAACTCACTTGAAATATATTTTATCTTTCACAATTGAGTCACGCAGAACTTAGAATGACGCCACCGAAACTACAAAAGTTTGAAAAGGTTCGCTTGGCTGTAAATATATACTTGAAAAGGACGAGAATGAAAAAAATAGTAATTCATGAAATACTCGTTAACAAATAATACAATAAGCCGCGGAGTGTGTGGCGCGTGAACGAGGATTTCACATCCTGACTGACGATCACGTTCACGATCACGGAAGATCACGGAAGATCACTCGCCTCGGAATCACGTTTCACGGTCCAGCGCGAGTCTGAAACTGCCTTGCATCCAACGAGAGCATGAGTTTGGTACTTTGGAATTATTCCGAACAAACGTTCTTTCATCCTCGTTCCTCTCACCATCAAGAGCTATCTTCTATCCTCTGCTTGTATTTTGTTTCTCTCTTTTCTCTCTCTCTCTCACTCTCTTCTGCGTTTACTCTCGTCTCCCTCCTTAAACTCTTTTTCCCACTCTTTTCCCCACTCTTTATCTTCCTCCTGGTCCATGAGTATTGAGTAGTAGTGGACTTTCTGACGTATGTAGAATCCGGCGTCAGGGCCGAACGATGCACGATCTTGATCACTTCTTTTGTCTACTAATAGATTTAGATATACAGGGTGTCCCAGTACGCAAGGTACATTCTTAGAAATACTTTGAGTTCTATCAATGCTTTTGTATTTTTTTTAGAATTATCTGAATTCTTTTGAAATTTTCTGAATTATTTGAACTGTTCTTAATTTTTTAATTCTCACGAGACCACTGAGTATGTTGCATTCTGTAGAATTCAAACGAATTCCTAGAATCCACATGTGCTCCTTGGACTTCTTTGGAAGTTTCTTTGAACTCTCTTAAAACCTTTTCAATACACCATTATTTATTTT
The DNA here is from genome assembly GCA_932066315.1 of Andricus coriarius. NCBI lineage: Eukaryota > Metazoa > Arthropoda > Insecta > Hymenoptera > Cynipidae > Andricus > Andricus coriarius. Next base: position 16,973 of record CAKNWT010329550.1, on the reverse strand, counting down.
AATTTTCTACAATTCGTTCGTATTATCTGAATTCTCCTGAATTCTTTTGAATTCTCTGAAATATTTTGTATTCAAATAGTCTTCTGAATTCTTTTTCAGTTTTCTGAATTCTTTCGATATCTTTAGAATACGCGTTGAATTATTTTGAATTCCTTCAAGTGTTTTGAATTCTGTAGAATTTTACAGGATTCAAAATGTTCGCAGTAAGTCAAAGTAATTCAATGTGTATTCTAAAGATTTCAAGTGAATTAAAAATATTCCAACGAAGGAGTTCAAAATAACTCAAGGTGTATTCTAATGATTTCAAGATAATTAAAAAACATTTTTAAAACATTCAGTGATATTGCGAGAATCCGACGAATTCAGAGTAGTTTAAAAAGTTCATAAAATTTCGAAATAATTCAGAGAATTTACAGAATTTAGAAGAATTCAGAGAATTTCGACGAATTCACAGATTTAAAAAGAATTTACATGATTCAAATTAAATTTAGACAATTTTAAACAATTAAGATAATACAAAATAATTCATAGAATTTAAAATATGTAACAGAATTCAAAAGAATTCAAAACCAATTCATCGTGTTTTATAAATATTTCAAGAGAATTAAATAAAAAAACTTTAAAATTTGTGTAGAATTCGTGTGACTTCGACAGAATCAAAAATATTCAAAGAAAGTTAAAATAATTCAAAGTGTATTCTGATGATTTCAATATAATTAGAATACATTTAAAAAATTCAGTGATATCGTGAATTCAACAAATTCAAAACACTTTAGAGAGTTCAGAAAATTTTAAAACAATTCAGAGAATTCAAAGAATTTGGAAGAATTCAGATAATTTGGAAGCATTCAGAGAATAGCGGAAGAATTGATAGAATTAAGAAGAATTCAAAGAATTAAGAAGAATTTATAAAACATAATAATTTATAATGATAATAATTTAGAGAATACAAGAGAATTAATAGAATTGAAAAAATTTCAGAGAATTTGAAAGAGTTCAGAGAATTCAATGAATTGAGACAATTGAGAAGAATTCAGAGAATTGAGTAGATTTCAGAGAATACAAAAGACTTGGAGAAATTAAAAATAATTTATGGTGTATTGTAGAGATTTCAAGATAATTTGCAAGAAACTTCAAAAGAATTCAATGGTCCACAAGTGAATTCTAAGAATTCGTTTGAATTCTACTGAATTAGAAATACCTGAAGGAAGTTAAAATAATACAACGTGTATTCTAAAGGAAAAGATATTTTCTAAGAATATCGTATCTCAGTTGCCGTGTGAAGTTGCACCATTGATATTCACAACCTCCTGCAAATTGAAAATTACTCCTTTGCACATACACCCTCATCAGTGACACATAGACTGTCGTCCATCTAACGCATACTTCCGATTGGTTAATCTTTAATTGTTAATTGCTCATTAATTACTAACTCTACAACAAATTTGTATCACTATTTTCAACTCAATTTTTTATGAGGAATTCAAAAATATAAAAATGTACCTTGAGTACTGGGACACCCTGTATATGCAATGTTTTCCTCAACTAAAATCAACTTCAAATCAAACTGAATTTAAAGAAAATTCCATTTAATGCAACCTGAATTCATTTTAATTCAAGGTGCAATATAATTTAAAGGAATTCTATAAACTGACTTTAAATTTATTTGACGGAAGTTAACTCAATTACAGCTGTGGATTGGTTTAAATTGAATACCGAGAAAAATATATATTAGAAAGCAATAGGATAACTTAGCTGACTATATCACTGATATCTAAGATATTATGGCAATATCTACATTATTACAAAAAGATCTCGCACAGTACATGAAACTTTTATAAACAAATGCATAATATCCGTGCGGAAATTTTGCTATAAGCCAAGTTAGGCCCAAGCCTGGTTTCGGCCCGGACAGTTTCCTGGTATTCAATAGCCGAAAGATGACACTGCATGTACTTTTAGCCGGGTCGAGGCCAGGTTTGACGTTTCCCTCGCAGAAATTTTTCAGTGGCCTCGATCGGGGCCCGATATGGCCAAATGGTGCCAAGATCGGGAAGCCAGGTCGGATCAGACCCGTGATGAAACGCACGGCCGACTCTGGGCCGAACTTGTTAGCCCGATCGGTGTGCCGGGTCAGTGCCAAGTCGGTACCCTATCAGGTCCCGATTGAGTTATATTAAAAATTATGGGGCATTTTTAATCAAAATAATTAATAGTACACAAGATAAATTGAACTGTATTATTTATTAATTAGAAATTATGATAATATACTTCAAGTTATTCGTTGTTTACGAATGCCGTTCCAATCTTTAGCATTGCTAAATATTGTGCTTATGTGGGAAAGCACTTCCTCCACTGTGGCCTTGAATTTGGCACAAGCTATATCTAAAAATAGAATGAAATTTTAGTTTTAGTAAAGAGCTTGAATAGTATTGAAATTTAAATTAAATCATATAATGTAATTTTGAGGTTAGGTTTCACTGATTTACTTACTTTCACTCGACACGTTACGTGCATATATCAATCCGTCTATCGTACGATGCTTCCGAATCCGCAATGTGCTTTTTTAACACTTTGGCATAATTTTATTAAACTTAATTAATATTTATTAAACATCAAAACTTTACACTGAAATTCACATGTCAATAAAGTAGACAACAGTACCACTCTGATACAAAATTCAGCGTTTCCCTTAACATGTACTAAGTGGCGTTGCAACACGGGTAACCCTACAGTGGATCCAGAGACAGTGTGGCAACCTAATTACAACTCGCTGATTAGCTCAGTTTTCTTATACATTTACTATAGATAAATAGTATATATATATATATATATATATATATATATATATATATACTATAAATAATCCCAATGCAGGTAACCCGGTATAGCACGACTCTGGGCCATGAAATTAGCCCTACCCGGGCCAGATCATGCCAGCCCAATCGGGACCAGATGGGTAAGAGGGAAAATATATCGCGATTTTTGCGAGGGTTCAGGCGGACCTAGTGTCAGGCTTGACGATTTCAGCACAGGTCTCGTCATTTTTCAATAGATTAGTTACGTTTTTTTAACTGAATCAATAGTAAATACTTGATAATAGCTTTTTTGTGCGATTCTTTGATGTCAGAAAATAATTGTTAATTGTTTAAAACAACATCAGTTAACAAATGCATAATGCGGTCATTTTTCACTACGCGTAATTCGTTTTTTTTTGTAAACCCAATAGCTGGTATGTTAACGATGCCTCTTGTTATGAGACTTGGTTATTTCTCGGCTCCTATGGTCGCATTTCCAATGTCACTTGGTGGTGATGTTGAGTTACTATAGCTTAGTAATCTGACAGACTTTGATATTGATGCTGGCATTTTTGTGTCATTCGTATACATCAGAAGTTTTTGGAGGACAGCGAGTTTTTGCAGACTTCACTTTGGTAGCATGTTAATCGTAGAAGTAAATGGGTTTTCTAGTTAAAAGTTATGAAACGCGATAGACTTGGTTCAGTCGAGCCATCGTTATAGTGAAAGCCTGCGTATTTAAAATTTCGCCCCTAGAGGTGTTTACAATTTTGGTTTTTAAGACTAAATTCATAAATGAAAAAAAAGTTAGGAATTCATCTGCAACGGATACTTTCAACAATAAATTTTTAAGGTCTTTCTTCCAATTTTAATTCTACTACACTATACAATTGTTTAATTTTTCAAAAAAATGGTATAGAAAACTAAATTTTCAATGAACTTCATGTGTTACGAACACTTCCTAGGGGGGGGGGGGGTATTCGGAATACTTTTTTCAGAGTTTCAGTTCTGCAACTTTTCGTAGTTTGTTTATTATCTCCTATTTATATTATATATTCAAATTTTGCGATTCCTGGACACAAGCATAAATGTGTAAAAAGACAATTAATGCCCATTGGCTGTGCATACAAAAATTATTTGTATTTTTACAATGTCAAATGTGAAGTGGAGACAAAATTTGGCAGACTTACCCTGATGTCTTGGCAGTACACTGTTAGAAATATCTGGTTGAATTTTCAACCGCATGTGGTTGAAGTTTTATACAATTACCGTTGTTGAAATTTCAACTACTTGTGAATGAAAAATTAGCTAAGTGTAATTGAAATTTCAACCATGCAGTTAAAATTTCAATCACATGTAATTGAAATTTCAGTAACGAGAAACAATTTTGTTCGGCACAAATAGTAAATTTCAAGGCAATTATAATTTCTCAAAAATCCTAAAGAAAACCCATGAAGATTCCTGAAAAATACTGTGCTTTGAAATTTACTAACTGTACCGAAAGAATTCTGATAAGGAATCAGTGAGTTATTTCGTACGTTAGTGTCGTGTGATCCATGAGATTAACAAAGTGCATATAATATTTAGGAAAATAAGCAGCTTTAAAGAAGAAAAACAAAAGGTCATAACCTAAAAAAACATACAGCAGTTAGTACCAAAATCTGAATGAAATTTTTCCATTGTGATAATATTAATCCAACGTACCTTTTGTTTTCTTCTTTTCCTGAATATTATACGTCCTTTATTAATTTAATGGATCTTACGACACAAACGTACGAAATAACTCCTCGTGGGACTTTGTCTCGTTGGGGTCTGGCCTGGCCAAAAGTATGAGGGCGCATTGTGTATGCGTAAACGTCTTATTGAATTTTCAACTACATTTGGATGAATTTTATTTCAACTCCGTGGATGAACGAGATTTCAACCACAAAAGTGGTTGCAAATTAGTTGAATTTTCAACATATTTCTGACAGTTTAGCACTTTATTACTATATTTTACTGATATGTAACAGTTTATAATTGCTATTGAAAAGTCTTAAAAATAAATACTAATTTGGTTAATTTTAGTTGCTATGTTCCGTTTTTCAGCATAATCAATTAAAAATGAATAGCATTGGAAAAAAAATGATTATCTGTTAGATAAAATTTTATCGTGATATAATTCACAGATTATTTTTAATAATGCCAACTTTGGGAGAAGGGGTTGCTCCATCAACTCTACAAATTATGAGAGGTTATATTTTTCAACACAACAATTATTTATTCTTTTTTTCTCCTCTTCTGGGAGGCTTCGGCGCTGTTACTTCAGATTCCACATGTAATATTTTCCGTGTTCTCAGCGAACATACGAATATTTAATCAATTTTAAGATTCTAGAAACTTCATGTACTTCTAAAATTTGATAGAAACTATTAACTTTTAATGATTATAATCGATTATCATAACACCTATCACATTAAATTCGTTATAATTACAGAGGCTTTGGACTTGTTACCAAACTCATGGATTAACATATAGTAAGCATGGTTTTTTTAGTCAGTATCTGTAATATAATATTTAGTATGTTAGTATTGCTTATATTTTTTTTAATAATCAAAAAGGAAAGAACTATAGCAGTGACGCTCAGTATCAGCTGTGTCTGCATTCTCGCCGCGTGCTTTACGACATCCTATGTCGTTAAGGTGTCTCTACTACATGGAAATATGATGTCGTAAAGTTGTCGTAAAGATGTCGTAACGATATCGTAAATACGTCGTCAAATTTGGTGCCCACTGGGTACCCCGATGCGAGTCGAATTTTCGGAACGAATTACCCTTTCATTGTTATGAGATTCAGGCCAGTTAAAAAACTGAAATTATAAAAGCATGGCTTAATTTAATTTTAATTAGCCGAATTAGTTTATTCATATAATTAGAAGAAAGTGAAAAAAAGAATCATGAACATCGGTTACTATTTGCAGTAATAATAGAAATTTCAAACAACATAGAAAGTAGGGTAAGGAGGGGTAGCGCCGACCAGTTAACAGTCAATGATTTTTTTGAAGTTATTAAGATGTAGAATTGATCGACTTTTTTCATTTTGAGTCCTACATTATTGTATATCATATTTCTGTAAGTAATTATTACATGAATAAAACAATGATTTAATAATTTAATTATTTCTAATAAGCTGCATTTCGTCGGCTTTGCCCCACACCGGAGGGCAAAGCCGACCGCAGCTTTTTATAAAAATCAAAACATTTGAAGATGGGAAAACATAATGGTTCGCGTCTGTGGTATTGTATGTACTGGAAAAATTACCTTTAAACATATACAGCAAGAAGAATAAGTTATTTTTAATAAAAATAGTGATAGCTGTAATATAATTTCTTATTCGTTGACATTTCACTAGATACGGCTACGGGCAATGGTTTCTACTAGTGTTGCCGCCGAGCGAGAAATCCCGAAGAACGAGACGAGACGGGACGAGACATACCTGCTGCCTCGGTATTTCTCGTCTCGTTTTGCCTCGTCTCATTCTTCCTCGTCTCATGGCGTCCTTCCTCGTTTCTCGCCTCGGTTTTTCCGAGGAAAGCGACAGATGTGCGCTAGTAGAGCGAACAGCTCGCGGGAGCGTTCTTTTTCCACTCTGACGCGCTAATGATAATTAGCGTTCTTTAATGAATAGCTAAAGTCGAAATCTGATTACATATTATACTTGTTTGTCCATTACTGATTAATTTGATATTAAACACGACTATGTTATGATTTTTTTGAAGATTTAACTTCACTATATTAGTATGTTGTTTTGTTCTTATTAATAATTCATTTTGCCAGTTATAACAACAGCATATATGAGACAGAAATGTGCAAAGACAGGAATAGTTTCAAGTCCTTTGAAGCTTAAAGAACTTAACACTAATTTCACTTTTTTGCATTTTAAAGTGGAATTTAAAAATTTTGTGACGTCTAATTTCTAAGGATGGTAAATAAAATATATTTCTGGGGTCATCTAAAAAATCGAAAGTGTCTACTTAAACCACTTTGACTGCTTCATATTTTTTTAATTTTCTGAAATTTAACCCTTTGTCACAGACTATTTCGTTCTCGAAACGTAGAAATGACAAGAGAACATTTTTGTTGATATACAACTAGACTTTTTGGATGATATATTTTCGGATTATTATATTATTATAGGCATAATATGCCGCATTTCCACAATTTTTTAAATATTTTGTATTAAACTTTATATAGAGAAACTGCTATTTTTTATAAGGACCTGAGAATGAAAAAAGTCTACAAGCTCTACAAACCATTTTTTAAGCAGAGAATAACTTTCTTACGTTCAAAATATACTTCCAAAAAAATTGAGAAGATCAGATCGTTAAAAAAGAACGAGTTGCTGAATTTGTTATATTAACTCGTCATTCTTAACGATTCTTAACGATAGCTTCTATATTTTTTTTCATTTTCGGAACTCCATACAAAAAATAAATTTTACCCATATGAACTCGAATAAAAAATCTGCCAATTTTAAAAATTGGGCATATTATGCTGATTAAGAAACAAAAGTAACATTCGCAATTTTTCCAAAACCTTGCGATTAACAAATTTTTTTATTTTATTCCGACGAAGCCCAACCATAAGATACACTGATAGAAGCAAGTTCATGAAATGGAATGAAAATGTTAGTGAAGCTTTTTACACTACAGTTAGGGAAAAACTCATTGAAATGTCATGCAACACTGAAATTTAAATAGCCTAATTGAAATTTCAATGTCAGTTTTCAAACTATTTTAACTGATAGTGCATTGAATTTTTTGTAAATTTTCATGAATATCCTATGCATATTCAATGTAAATAGTGAAACTTTTTTAAGAACAGTTCTCTGAAATTACTTCTTTTGAAATGACAAAGTAAAACCAATTTTGTACATGTAATTGCAAAAAATGTATTAATCGATAGAAAGATATATCACATACAAAGCTTCTAAATTTAATTTCATGAATTATTTTTGAATTCTGTTCATATTTTTGTTTAGCTTTATTAAATTTAATAAAAAATGTTACTTCATTTTCAATGCATGTTTATAAAATTTACGTAAACCACAGTGAAATTTATTTATGAAATTTCAATAACTTTTGTTTCAAAATTAAGTTTCGTGTCACTGGAAGTTAATGAATATGGTCTCAAATTAATATTCAAAGCCAAATTTATGAAATGTTAGTTACATAAGTCATTGAAAACTGACTGAAATATCCGGAAATTTCCAACAGTGTATATACGTTATAAGGGACCCGAAAGGAAAATTTTCAGTGTTAATGCGTTTCCGAATTATACAAATTTTTATATAATATAAAATATTAGGTAAAATAAATGTTTAATAAGAACAAAATGAGATACTAATAGGGTGAAGTTAAATCTTTGAAACAATCGAAACATAGTCGTGTTTGATATCAAATTAATCAGCAATTGACAAAAAAGTATAATATGTAATCATATTTCGACTTTAACTATTCATTAAAGAACGCTAATTAGGATTATCCCGTCAGAGTAGCAAAAGAACGTTCCCGCGATCTGTCCGCTCTACTAGCGCACATCTGTCGCATTACTCGGACAAACCGAGGCGAGAACGAGAAAGGACGAGACGGGACGAGGAAGAATCTGACGAGACAAACCGAGGAATGGACCCGGGAAAACGAGACGGAACCGAGGAATGAACGAGGCGAAAGCGAGCCAGGCTCGGTATTTCTCGTCTCGGACGGCAACACTAGTTTCTACCGTACCGACCGGATTGAAAATAATAATATTCAATAGTTTCTTGCATGTAGCCCAGAAGATAAGTGGCTCTTCTACATTACCCATCACTTATCATAACCTAAGAACTTTAGAACGATTATTTTCGTCGGGCTTGCCCCCCTGGTGAGGCCTCAATTATTTACGATATTTAAGATACTTTGGACTTGAATCACGTTCAATGATTATAATAAAATAATATAATATTATTTTATTTGTCAAAATAACAAATTTTCATACTGTAAGTATTGCCATTGATGTTGAAAACTTTATATTTTTGCCAGAGAATCTTCCATTCTTTCGCTGTCAAAACTGTTTTCTGCATAATTTTTCTTTTACAACGTCAATTTTCAAGCTTTTAGTAAGTCACACTATCTCTTTAATAAAATAGATTTATTTAATGCAAAGTAGAATTAAAATTGGTAAATAATAGCGATGTTATAAGCAAAGTCGCCTTTGCCCCACCGGTCGGCGCTGCCCCTCTTTACCCTATAGCCAGATACACAATAGCGCGTCGAATCAGCGGGAACGAAATACCCTTTTATTGTTATGAGATTCAGGTCGGTTACAAAAACTGAACCTCTCCGCCTTATAATTGTTTCTTTGATTGAAAGAGATTCATTTTTATTGCACGGAATTTCTTTGTTTCACAGAAAGGACTTTTTGTTCCAATGAACATTTGTCTAATTGAAATTTTTTTTTTTTCAGGTTTAAACAAATTTTTGACTTATAGGAAAAAATTATGTCAAAGAAACGTTTTCTGTATTTCAAGGCAAGGTATACAAATTCGAAAGGAGCAAAAGTACAAGATCCCTCTTCTACTGAAGAAGGCAAAAGACAGAAAACATAAAGGAGTAAAAATGAAGTTGGAGGTAAATGTTGCAAAACTGCGACCTTGTGTTTTGGATTAATGTAGAATGTTTTACCTGAAATGGTAAGCAGTATAGCTGCTAAAAAATGTTATGATCTCCGTGCGAAAACCAGAGGCAATAAAGCAGTGAAGGATGCATGGAAAGAAATGCAGAGGTTCGTCTACAATAAAAACTGTCCGAAAGACATCTTTCAAATAATTATTTACTTCAAATTACAGCAATAAAATTTTTCAGCAATAAATAAATAAGATACCTAGGAAGATGTGCCTATCAATCGAACTGCACTTTAGATTAAGAACAACTAATCAAAGACAAACCTAACTTCTTTAAGCGCCCAACTGTCTTTATTTAATTACCTGACATAACCTTGTTGCATGAAGCAAGAGAGAAACATCTATTACAGCAGTCAAGTGTCAAATCCGCTCATGGCACTAATTTAAATTCATATACCGAGAACATTGCTTCGTGACACACTGTCCCAATAAAAAAATTAATTGAAATTTTACACACAAAAAAACTGGGTTCTCCATCAGAACCAATTTTTGGTTCCAAAGGAGCTGCAACAAAAAGGAACGTCTCTTGCTGAAAAGGAACCCAAAATGATAATTCTTTTCTAAATGAACCCAAAGCATAGATTTAAACGGTTTCAATGGAGCCCTTTTTTCACTTCAGCCTTGAGTCACTACGGAGATTTTACAAGTTTATGGTGTACATTTTACTTTATAATTCGAAAAAAATAATATTGCACTGGGAAACATTTAATGAAGAAACTACAATGATAGATATTAGTCATTCTGGAAAGGAAGATAGTGCATATGAAATATGACAGTTTTTAAGGCTATGTTGGAAATCCGACATTTTCAACTGCGCATGTACCAAAAAAGCGCGGTGCTATTTAAAATTATATAGAATACACTTGCAATAATACGTTAATATTACATTTTTTAAAGACGTTAGATATTTCTATTATTCAATTTAATTTGGTTTAAGAAATAATAAAAAAGGTTTGTTAATATTTATCTGTATGATTATTCATAGTCTTTATTGATTTCAAATAGGCTCGCGCTTTTCGGCACATGCGCAGTTGAAAATATGAATAGCCATCTATTGGATATCAACGAACTAAAAAGGAAACCTCAAAAAGAGTTCCATTGGAGTTTTTGTTCTGAATGATACCAACTTTTACTTGAGCCGCAACTTTGCTGAACACTAATTTTTTTCTGTGTATAGTCTTGTCTCAGTTTTAATTTCTATAACTATTTTTAATCAATTTCAAGAAAGAACACGTTTTGCATTGAATAAAAATAATAAATATGACGTTCAATTTATATTTCAAAATGGTTAAATTAATTAATGCATATTTCACGGAAAAAATGTATTACTAAATCAAAGATATTTATCATTGATCTGACCACAAATATTGTTATAGACAAAGCAAACATGAAATTAATTTCAAATTAGACACCTTCTACACTTGAAGCCGCAGAATCTCTTGCACTGTTAGAAAATTCTTTAATTTTAAAGCATTTTTAATGTACACTTGTAACTGAAATTTAAGTTATTGATAAATTGAATGAAATTAATTTACTTATGACTGAACTGTAAGTTATTTGAGCGTGGAAAGTGAAATTGATTCACATGTAACTGAAAATTAATGTACGTGACTGAAAAAAGAACTTGTATAAATTTCCGCTTTACAAAATCAATATTTACATTATTTTCATATTTATAAAAGATATATGTATATGTATGCGGAGAAGCAGAACAAGTTACGTAATGCAAACTTTAGTTCATTATAGCTATAAAAAAGAATTGTAGTCATTTTTGTTTAATTTTAGAGCCGATTTTCTGTCCGTATTTTGAATAGTGCGCGCTAGAAGTAGTGGTCACGTGACACAAAGCGTTTCTGTAGCAGACGAACTCGACTCAACTCGAAGCGACCAAGGCTGAATAAGCGGGAATGTGTGCTAAAGGAAATAACCCCAAAGAAAGAAAAGAAAGAAAGCGTGAATGTCATCACAGCATTGTTACCTCTGAAGTGAACAAGTGAACAAAATTAGCTACTGTAACTATACTAAAATTGTTATTGGTTTAACAATCCTGTTATATACATCAGCTAATAAACATTTATAGAAAGCTTTACTAATAAAGTAGTTGGCCCGACCGCACTTATCTTTTTTCAGTGTATGTTATAATTTTTTTTACATTATGGATTATTACGCGTAATGATTTTAATACACTGTATCTATGCACTAATATTTAATAACACGCAATTAAACATTTGTTCACTCATAGAGTAAAAGCACCAATCTTCGCACTTCATGTGCTCGCTATTGTTATGACCTGCTTTTGGTTTAATTATGTCAGTTTTACATAAAAAGAAGAACTAATTTACTTAAGGTTCTATCGACCTTATCTTAAGGAGCACATTCTCATAAAGACACTCGCGCTCGATATTTGTTTTGGGAATCACGTAAGCCTCGCACTCCATGCTCATTTCTGGTCGACGTATAATAGGTCGGCTTTACACCGACGAGCGGAAGTTTAGTTTCACGCGCGTATAACGGTTGGAGGGAGAGAAACTTTCGCCTCGGAAAGCGCTTGAAAGAAGGGTTGCCAACTTATAATATTCAGATATTCCAGCTGAACGTAACTTTCGGTAACGTAGGTCATCAAAGGCAATGATTCACAGTTACCGGCAGTTTCGATCAGCTGGACTATCTCAATATTATAAGTTGGCAACCCTTCTTACACGCGCTTTCCGAGGCGAAAGTTTCTCTCTCCCCAACCGTTCTGCGCGCATGAAACTAACGTTCCGCTTGTCGGTGTAAAGCCGACCATAGAAACCCAACAGTTTGATCGTGCTTACGGCGCGCGATTTGGTCGTCGCGCTTTGCAACGACCATATGTTATGTTATGTGCTCTTCAGATAAAAATGACTAAATTTGTATTTGATTTAAAATGAAGAAGGAAATTTCTCTACTTCAGCGTATACTTCCGTATCTTTCTAATAAATCATACAATCAGCCAGATTTTTTCGAACTATCTAAAAAGGAGAGAAAAAAGTATCTAAATCGTTTTTGGAACATTTAAATGATAAATTTATAGATAATTTTAAAAACTCACACGTCAGATGAAAAAGAACTTAAATAAGGAAAGTTTTGATGAGAATGTGCCCACTTATAGGGTATATCCCATAACAAAAGATCTTTTTTGAGTGCACAATTTCTGTACGCAATTGGTTGACGTTTTATGCTGAGGTCACCAGCATTTTCGAAACGTGCCAAGTTTTTTAGAGATTGAAGAGGAGTACCTATGAAATAAAACCATACTAATAACTTTCAGTTTCGACCCACCCTTACCCCCCCCCCCACCCACAGCAACCCAAAAATGACCCAACAATTTAAAAATACATTTTTACATATTCTTCTTACTTTTTAGCAATTTGCGTCGTCTTTTTGATACAAATAATTACTAATGGACAATTTCAATATTTCCCATGACACTTTAAACAATTTTCAATTGTTTAAACAAATTTAACTTATTTAAAAAATGATTTATTCCCCAAAAATGTAAAAAATAATCGTATTTTCTGATTGAAATGTAATAGCTTGTTATTGTTTGGAGAAGCGAATGTTTCAAAATATATTATGTAATTATTTAAATAATTACTTACTGTTTATTCTCAACATTTCTAAAAATTGACCCAGAGATGTCCAGTTTTTTCTCAAATGGGTATCCTATCCTACTTGTTGTTAAATAATTATATAATTTTGATACATATCTTTTAATTGTTAACAAATTTCTATTTGTTTGAATAATTTTGATTTGCTTAAGCAGTTTTTTTCTAAAACTTGAAAAAAAGGAAATTAAATGAAATTTCCAAAAATATTTTTTAAATCGTATATTCTGAATTAACTATACTATTGAATGATTTCGAGTAGTGGTAAATTCTGTTTAAAATGTCGTGTCATTGTTTAAACAATATTTATTAGATCAAAAATATGAAGAAAATAATAAAAAATACACTTTTACAATTTAAATTTTATTATGACTTTTATGATTTATTGAATGATGCGCCAAAAGAGATGTAAACCATCTATACTCAATTTGAAGCAAACTTGAAAAAAAGCAATAATTATTTGTATAAACAATAACATAAAGTTCTAAAAGTTCATAAAGAATTTATAACTCTTCGAAATCATTCAATATTATGTTTAATTCAGGAAATACGATTTTAAAAGTATTTTTGGAAAAGTAATTGTTTAAACAAATCATATTTGTTTAAAGAATTAAAAAATGGTTAATATATTCTTTCTATACACTATTCAGTCAAAAAAATAATTATATGTGTTTTATTTCATTTCATGTCTTTAAAGTTTTCGAAAAAAAACTGCCTGAGCAAATCAAAATTGTTTAAACAAATAGAAATTTATTACCAGTTAAAAGATATGTATCAAAATTATATAATTATTCAACAAAAAGTAGCATAGGATACCAATTTGAGAAAAAACTGGACATCTCTGGGTCAATTTTTAGAAATGTTGAGAATAAACAATAAGTAATTGTTTAAATAATTACATAATGTTTTTTGAAAAATTTGCTTCACTAAAAAATGACAAACTATTACATGTCAGTCAGAAAATACGATTATCTTTTTACATTTTTTGGGAATAAATCATTGTTTAAATAAGTTACATTTGTTTAAACAATTAGAAATTGTTTGAAGAGTCATGGGAAATATTTAAATTGCCCATTAGTAATTATTTGTCTAAAAAAGATGACGGAAATTGCTCAAAAGTAACATTAATACGTAAAAGAGTAGTTTTTTTATTTTTGGTTCATTTTTGGTTTCGCTGTGAGGGGTAAGGGTGGGTTAAAATGAAAGTTATTAGTATGGTTTTATTTCATAGGCACTCCTTTTCAATCTCTAAAAAAGTTAGAACGTTTCAATCAAACCCTGAAGTATGAGTTCAATTTTTCAAAAATCCAAGTATATGTTGCCATCTGTAAATTCCTGGCCTACCTCTAGGTATGTAACCAAAAACTCTTTTTTTTTCAAATGATAATTTTGGTTGAATCATCATTTTTCGCATCTTGCATGGTTTGGCCGTAAAATTGGATTTTTGAATTTTTAATTATTTTGTATACAATAAAAATGTGAAGTTTTGATTTTTCAAGAAAATTCAAGAAGTCGTTGCGATAATCTTGTAGGGCGTGCAAAAAGAAATATTTGTCTTATCTTTACTTTTTTTCGTATCG
>CAKNWT010329548.1:0-17706 GCA_932066315.1 Andricus coriarius | reverse complement strand
AAAAAAAAACTGGAAATGTTATTTATGAGAAAGTTTTATAAAATACATATAGAATATTATATGCGTACATGTATATTATTATATTCGTACATAAACGTGTAGATAATTAAAAATATATTTAAAATAAATTGATAAATTGATATGACCAACGGCCATACCACGCTGGAAGCACCAGTTCCCGTTAGATCACTGAAGTTAAGCAGTGTTGGGCGCGGTTAGTACTTGGATGGGTGACCGTCTGATACTACTGCGTTGCTGTTGGCGGTCGTGGGTGTGGTGAGCCCACACTTGCAGTTATTTACTACAAGAAACTATCCACCTAAAAAACACTACCCGAATCGGGTAGTGTCACGCTTACCCCTAGAGGCTCGCCGAAAGGGAAATAGCTTAATGATACCAATTTAATAAATTGTCAAATAATGAATTATTTGCTTATGTTTTATGCGCAGTTTTCTATGTGGGGGAGGGGGGGACGTCACCTGATCACGGACATTTTCATGTCAGAATGGGATTTGCCTCCAATTCAGGATATATAATTTTTTGATACTGAAAAAAATCACGCAAAATATTTTTCGAACATTCTGAAAAATGGCGGACTTCTGTGACTTTAAGTTTTTGGGCAACTTTCTATTTTTAATCCCACATTTTTGGCTCCAACTGAAAAATGTAACTTTTTGAGATCTCAATTTAATTGTTATAAGATACACTTCAAAATAAAAAATAAAATAGTTTTTGAAAATTCCTTAAGAAAAATACAACTAAAAACGCAATACCCATAAACACATTTTTTTATAAATTTTTTATTTTTTGGTGTGCTCTGCAAACCCCGAAAATATTTATGACTGCTACTGGGTGTCGAGGAAAAAGTTCAATCGTCACAGCAGATACATGCATCTATTCTTATTTCAGAGACGATAAAAATGGCTTGGCAAAGAAATTACATAAGGTTTTACAATTTTCGTTACACTCTTTACAAAACTTTTTCGAAATAATCCATTTTTCAATTAATTTTTGTTTGTTGTGTCTGATCGGTGAAAAATGGCGAAGAGTCATGAGTTATTATCTGTTTACCGAAAGTGATAGCAATGAGTTTTTGCTAAGTAATTTTGGCATTAGTTAGTTATTTGTTGTTCAAGAGTTTTAACAAAGGTAGGAAATTAGTTATTTACAGTTTATTATGTTAAAAAAATGAAGTCCATATGTCCAAAAATAGCCGAATAACGCAATTGTTAATTAAATTCGATTAAACAGTTACCAATATTGTTACCAGGTGATCACATATATAAGCTGTATATAATTATAGAGTAATTTATGGCCGATTTCGTAAGAGCAATGGTATTTATTTTATCATAAAAAAGAAAGCGATTAATTATTTATCAAATTTGTTTATTAAATATCAAATTATTTATTCATTTTTATTAGTTCAACTCAAAAAATATTTTTCTCTAATTACCGCGCGGGAAATGCGATTTTGGGACCCGGGCTTGAAACAGTAAAACTTAATGCATCAGTCGATCGTGGAACCGATCACTTTTGCTGTTTCGTGCTAGGCCTCGAAATCGCATTTCCCTTCGCAGTATCTAAAGAAAATAATATGTTAACCAAGTGAGATTCTCCTAGTTTCCCCACTCGGTGTTCCCCCTTTAGTTGTAATGAAGTGAATAAACACGGCTAATTTCCACAAAACCATTTTCAACCACTTATTTGTTTACAACAAATTGCTCAAATTTTTAAACTTTCACAGTCCTGCTGGAAAATATTTTTCGATAGTTGTTTCATTGAGTGTACATATTTTGGAATATATCTCAATATTTTGTAGAATACGGTACTCTTCAATAATCAACAAATTTTTATTTGACATTTTATTCATCATACAATACGTGATATTACAATTTTTTCTCGTAATCCAGTCGCAGCCACACCAAATTTTCGAAAATTATAATTATTATATTTTTTTTTTTTAATTTTTGAATTGTATCTTATAACAAGGAAATTGAGATGTCAATAAGTTAAATCAATCAATTAGAACCAAAGGTATAACATTTGAAGAAAAAGTTCCCTGAAGCCCAAAGTCCCATAAGTCCGCCATTCTTCGAATTTTGGAAAAACATTAAGTGGGATTTCTTTCACTATGAAAAAAATCATATATTCTGCATTGGCATCCTTTAAAACTGAGACTCTAATAGAACTTTTTTCGAGGGTTCCTTTTTAGTTCGTTGATATCCCGATAGATAGCGACATGAAAAAGTTATGCAGTCGGTATAAGTGTTCAACATAATTGAAAACTTTCGCATCTCATGTTCATTACCATTATCTTTCTTTCAAGAATGACTAATCTCTATAATTTTAGTTTCTTTACTAAATTTTTCCCAGTACAATATCGCTGAAGCTATTATACAACGTAAAAGGTCCCAGTGAGTACTGGGACATCCTAAATACGTCCTCAGAATGTACATCTATGTCATGTGTCTTGACGTGTTTCACACATCCTTTATATCTTTTTATGTCTTTAAAAGGCCCTTAGGAAATGAGTTGTGTAGAAAAAGTCTCTATTGTAGAACTCATACTTTGGGTTCCTTTGGAATGATTTACCACTTTGGGTTTCTTTTCAGCAGTTCCTTTTTTGTTCCCTTTTTAGCAGCTATTTTCGAACCAAAAATAGAAACCCCCTTTTTCTGTGTATCTGTATTCCGTAAACTTAAGGTGTAAAATACTTTACAAATTAGCAAAATGGAAAATCATTGATTACAAAATTCGATTGCATTAATTATCTACGTACGTCAGTTTGAAATCACTCGATGATGATTTAGTGGGAGGGGTGGACAGGCATGTTGGTATGGTCAGTTCTCGACGGCATGAAGGACCCTGCGTGTTTCCGAGGGTAAACATCAGACACATGCCTATATGCCTACACATATCTGTACACGTGCTATGTTTATTCGTTGTACATATGTGCGTTAGGTTGTGCCAAAGGGTAAGGGATGTTAAACTAGCAGCGATCGGTGTTATATCGCATACATGCTTTGTGACCCAACTCAACCGATCGAACGCCGGCGATCCTTTGTTCGACACATAGGAAATCCTTCCAACGTACTCACTCACCTCTGGTCGAAATAGCATTGTGTTGCTTGCGGGAGCGTTAAGTTCCGTTTTCAAGCGAAAAACTTGCGGCAAATGTGCTTCCGTATGAATAGCAACCATAATTTAATTAAATAATCGTTTCAAAGCTTCCTATATTTCATTGTCTATAGCCAGCAGACTTATATGTTTGGCGAAGAATTTCTCTGCTGAGAAAGAGTTGCACCTATCGCTGTATAGGGTCTTAAGTAGCAACCAATGTATCGACAGATGAATTAAAAAGGACATGGTAGAAAAGGATATACCTAGATTATCGGAGAATAGAATTGGATATATTGGCTGAGATTCAAATGGATATGGGAATTGTGGACAGCAAAAAATATAGATAGGGATTGACGTAGACGAGTGGAGGACAGAATTTTATAAGAATGCTGGATTCAGATGGGTAGGTGATTTTTGATTGGAAAACAGCTTATTGTCAAAATTTCTATTGTAGATTGTGTGAGGATAGAAAAGGATATGCGATAAGTGGATAATAGACTTCGATAGAAAGACTAAAATTGAAGAAGGGAGACATGACTGTAAATTTAAAAAGAAGATAGAAAACGATTGATTTAAAAAAATATATTGTAATAATAAAAAAGGATTAATAAAAGGATTGACATGAATATGCGGTGAATATACACTTGGATAAACTAGTAGGAATTTTATGTATATTGGGAAAAAAGATTACTGTAAAACGTTTTATTACAGATTGTAAAAGGATAGAAAGGAATAGACGATAAGAGGAAAATAGACTTGGATAGAAGGAATAAGATTGAAAAAGAAAGATAGGCGAAGGTTAGAAGTCCATAGAAAGAGTGAGATTCAAACGGATATGGGACTTATGAACTACAAGAAAAAATAGAAAAGTATTGGCGAGGATACGCGGAGGCTAAACTTGGATAGATAGGCTGAGATTCAAAAGGATATAACAATTATAAGCTGCAAAAAAAAATAGGAAAGGGTTGACATCGACGGATAATAGATAAAAATATGGTAAAAGGATATAGAAGGACTGGTGTCAGTAGCCAAAGAATAGAAAAGGATATTGACGGATAAGTTGGTGATATAAAGGAACTTAAAGGGTCAGATAATAGTGGATTGCACAAAGAAAGATAAAAAGGACTGATCTGGATACGCGGAGGATATACGTGGATAAACATTTATATATTGAAAAGGATAAGTGTGACGGATAGGTGTGAGTGGATAGGTTGGGACGGAAAGGAATAGATTTAATGGTAGATTTAATGGCTAGATGGATGATAAAAAAGGATATAGGTGGAGAACCCAGGGATAGAAAGATATATAAAGACTAAAATTCAAAGGTATAGTTGTGATTGTAGATGTGAAAGAAAGGGTATAAAATAAATCATACAAATACGAAAAATAAACTTGGATAAAAATGCAGGGATTCAAAAAAATAAGTATGATTGTACATTGATGAAGAGATAGAAAAGGATTGATTGGTTTCAAGGAGGATAGACTTGGATAAAAAGGTAGGGATTGAAAAAGATATAGGTGTGATTGTAGATTGACGACGAGATAGGAAAGAATTGATGTCGATACGCGGGAATGAATAAGTATAGATGTGAATAAATCGGGGATATAAAGGGATAGAAATACTAGAATAAAAAGGGTTACAGGAAGTTGTAGGTTCAAAATAATGGATTTATGTGGATAGTGGGATATAAATTAGATGAATTATTTCTTTAAGTTACTTTACGTATTTTTAGGGGAAAAGGGTGAACCAAAAAACAGAATAGGGATATTAATTTTTCTCAATGTTCTAAGTATCCATCAGGGTAATTATTCAAAATAATATTGATGTTAATATTGATGATTAATGATAATTTTTTTAGAGAAACGAGAATAATCTATCGATCCATCCGAAATCCATAAAAAATGACCAGTAATCGTCCAATATTAACGTCAACATTATTTTAAGATCAATGATGTATCTCTGATATACATTTATAATCAAGTAAACAGTCTCTATTTGAGTGATTCTCCCGAAATGATCCTGTTGCCTGTAAATTGATTTCTTCTCTAATATTCGTTTAAAGTTCGGGGATCTTTTCCAGATTATGTTTGTTATGTCAATTAATAATTCATGATAAAAATAAATCACTGTGTATATTTTTAAGTAAAACTATTGAACACCTACTCGGCGCTATACTTTGAAGACAGAAATATTTGGAATGTTGTGTTTTACGCGAAAAAATCTCACAATTATCATTCTTTGGTACACTAATCAGAGGTTTTTAAGTATGAATAAATTTTTTTTTTTACTTTCTTCCCTGTAAAATGATCATTTCGTGAAAATCACTCATTTATGTTTATGTAGAGGTAGCTCGTAAACTTGGTGAAGTTAGTACTCAGCTTCCATATAAACATTTATCTACGTTCTATTCACTCAAAGTTTCAGTAGTGGCCACGTTTACTAATTCAGTGAGGTACTAAAGACTGTCGTGAATACTCTACTACTATATATGTCGATCTCTTATTGAAGTAGAAAAAATTCTGGAATCAGTGAATTCTGAAAAAAGTGATACATTTTTTAGGTACAATCTTTAAACCGAAGATTTTTTAATTAATTGAAATCTGCAATCAATATATTTTGCATTACCATTTTTTGGAAAAAAAATGCGTAGATAAAAATTTTTTTTTGTACTGTCATATAGATTCGGAGTAATTTTTCATTTATAAATTGAATTCAGAATGAAGAATATAGTTCGTCATAAAAAGAACAAGTCTGAATATCATTAACGAAATCAGAAGTTGGATTGCATTCTCTTGATAAAACATTTAAAATACGATTCTTGTAAAGCCGAAATTCGAATTTATTCCAGTTGTTGACCTACAGAGAAATAATCTCTTCAATTTATTGCAATCGGTAGAATTCTTATTTGCTGACAAAGGGCACGACGTATGGCTTGGCAACGCTCGTAGAAATACATTTTCTAGAAACCACGTGATATATGTGCAGACGACTAATCATTTCTGGAACTTTAGATACGATAAAAATATTGCAAAATGTTAATTCTAATATTCAGAATCTATAAAAACAAAAGTATTAAATTAATATGAATTCAGTAATTAAAATCCTTGTTCAATAATTAATTTGAATAAACAAAGCTAAATTCGACCAGACATAAAAAAGTTGTCAAAAAACATAACCTAACTTCGAATCTTTCAAAAGGTTTATATGCTTTGTGAAACATGAAAGGGACCAATTTTTTTGAGGTAAAAGGAAATTTTAATTACCCTCAATTTTAACCACTGAATGTCTGTTTGTAATATAAAAAAGCGTTTTCACAGTGCTCGCTTTCTTCTTGAATGCAGTTGAAAAAAGAGTTGTAACAGAGTGGAAAGGCACATTCTTTTGGTAGTTTACTTTTAAATGCAATAATTGTTAGTTTGTAATTCGTTACAGCTATAATGAAAGAATAAAAAATTTGCAGTTTGCACACATTCCATAATTAAAATATTTTATGCTTGAAAGGAACGTGTGTTCTTTCCTTTGGTCTAACGATCAATAAAAATTCGTGGCTTTTCATTAAAAGTTAAACTTTTATTATTGAATTCAAGATTAAAAAATGCGACGTTCTGACCCTCCTGTGGGTCTTCTTCGAGCTTAAAACTAGCTAAATTTACAAAGTTAGGTAACAAACTAATTGGAAACCTCATAACAATTAAAGAGGCTCCCAAAAACTAAATGCTACATTTTTACTTAAAAAATCGATGTGTATTACGGTGGTTTCGACGGGGAAACAATTTTCTAATAGTAACAAAAAAATAATTGGTAAGTTATGTTAATTTTTAGTTTTGAATTGTTAATTAATTGGGCAGTCCACTTCTTATCCTCACGCCTGTTTCAGGACGAGATCGTACGCTTGGTCTGGCCATTGTGGACCCCCCTGGTGACGACAGGCAGTTCAACTCCACTATAGCGCACTGTTACCTCTCTAGTCTTTCCCTTAATCGGAAAAACCTATATCCATGAAGTAACTGAAGCGTGCTCCACGACAGTGCATTGTACGCCACTTGGCATTAGGATCTTTTTGTACCTATATTCACATATAAGATAACCCTTATGCCAAGTGGCGCAAAATGCACTGTTGTATAGCAAGCTTCAATCGATTCTGGACTGGCGGAATAGAAAAGGGGAATGTTGGAACTTTCAGTACCTTATGAAACTAGGAACAGCTCGAAAACAATTTTCCTTTCACACTTCTCAGGATGTCGATTCAACCGGTAGTCCAAACTGGTTGGTGTTTGTTAAATCCAACAAACTGTTTTCTGTATGACTTCCCGACTCCAGTCCAAACAACATTCTGCTTTTTCCGGACTCAAGACTAGCGCTCCTAAAAGATGAGCTTGCATGTTCAAAGATATTATTCATCGTTCGTAAAAAAGGTGGTCTCTTCAAAAAAAAGGTTATTATTAATTTATGACATGGATTACTTTATGGATATAGGTTTTCCCGAGTAGGGGAAATACTAGAGGGGTAACTCGACGTTTACAAGTGACAAGGTTCCATCTCGGAGAGACCAAATGAAAATGTAAGTCGATGTGAAGCTAACTCGTGGAGACGAAATAAGCAGGTGCTAACTCGCATGTCAGAATATCCAAGCTTCAAAATCCCATATAAATTGTTTTCTAGACATCAGCCTTCTCAACTCTGCAGTACCTTTTTATTTAGTCTCCACGAGTTAGCACCTTTTTATTTGGATTCTCCGAGATGGAGTTTTTTCATTCGAACACGTCAAACTGTGCGTTTGTGGTAGGGGACTGCCTGCCGTCACCACGGGGGGTTGACAAGGGTCAGATTGTACGTACCGTTTCGTCCTGAGGAAGGTGTGTGGTCTGACAGTTAGTCGAACGTCTTAATACCAAGCAATAATTTTATCAATAATTATAAAAGAAGCTATTTCCCTAATGTGTGTCACGTTTCTGTTTCATAACAAACATAATTGAAGAATTTTTCTTGAGTGAATAATTTTTGAAAATCTTTCTGAATAGTGCTTCAGCGAAAAAATGAATATAACCTTTAAGATATATATAACTATAACAATGTTCTTTAGCTGTTTGCAGTTTATTCTTTTTATTTCCTTTGGTGCTTATCGCCGCGACTACGGTTAAAATCGCCAAGCGATGGTGCAGTACATCGCCTTCCAAGTCGGGTAAGCCGAGCGATAAATAGTAGTGTCGCATTTCCTGGAAAACGGCGTTTCTCGGTGCGCATTGAAAGTTCAGGAAGCTCTGTAACGAGATAGTAATTTTGATGAAGCATTGCCAGACGTGGTACTTAGTGGAACGGGTAATGCGAGACAGTAGAGGGACACGCGGACATCGATTTTATCACCCCATTTTATTTTGTTACTATATAGACATTAGGGTTGTCCATTTTTCATAGCATGAAAAATAATTTCTTCAAATCTGTTTCAAAAAACTTTCACTCCAAGTTCCACTCAAAGTTTTGAAGGTTTAGCATGTATACAAACCATAGAAAGTTTCAGATGCTGGTAAATGTCGACAACAGGAATCTTGGATTAGGAATTAACAGAAAGAAATTTCTTAATGTATGAATAATGTATCACAATTTTTTGGCAGGCATGCATTAAACTTTCTTGTCAACAGTTTTTTTTCTGCTTGAAAAAAACCACTCTCAGTTGTACTATCGGATATGAATTTAGATCCAGAACTATACGGTACTAGGGCGACAATGATTGTTTCCCCACGTCACTATGCCGTAACTTTAGACCAAATTCGAAATTCCCCTTGGTATTGGCAAAGCACGAATATCGTGAAAGTTCAGCTACCAATTCGCAGGAGTACGTGGTTTGCTGCTCGACGCCACCGTAAACGAGCACTAAACGCATCATAGATCGATTGTGTTAGATGTATATATAGCATATATGCACGAATGACATTGTCTCCAGAGAACCGTAGCTCAACAGACTTTGCACCCTAGAAATATGAATTTACACAACCTTTGCACACTCAATTACAAAATGAGTAAATCTCTTTGATTTAAATCGCTGCATCTAGGTTTCTTGTAAAGTCCAAAATAAAATGCTCAAGGAATTTGAATTAAAACCATTATAAAAATATAAATATAAATTATGGAGATAACTTTTTTGAAACTCTAATGGATATCCCTAGCGGACCGCGTAATAGTTGTCTATGGTTTTTGATTGGCATTTTTTCAACACATGAATAAATGAAAATAAATGTTTAAAAAGATATAAAGAGTGTTGAATTGAATGCTAAAATGGTCAATAAATATGCTAGTGGGCCCATCGAACGGAACGGTCACTTTACGGTTACGCGATTGCGTAACCATTCTATTTACAAGCTCCGCTAGGGAAAAAATAATGACATCAATTATAATTCTCTACCCATATTAGTCAGTCCCTTATTAACTATCATGGTCTATCCCCTCTCTTTCTACATCAATCTTTTTGAATCTTTTTGGCAATATTTACCCGCATATCCTTTTTCATTACATCATTTCTATCGCAGCCGCTTCAAACCTATCTGTCCTCTATCTACTTCAGTCTTTTTCTGTTTAGCAATATCTATTATTTTCAGGGATTCGTACGAGACGTTCGTTACGTTACGATACGTTATCGTCGGGCGGGACAAATGTTTCGTTATTTTAGTCAAAATATTGGAAAAAATTTTATGGTAAAAGATTTCTAGGATTCAATAGGACACTCAATGGATCCAATTTCAACATTTTTGGGAGGCATTTTGGGGTCAATCCTTGTAAGGAATCTAAAAGTCACAGTTATGAAATGCAGGAAAACCCTGGTGCTTTAGAGGAGTCACCAAGCTGCTTAAAAATATTCTTCTAGGAATTGAGAAACTCTTCATCCCTACGAGGTCTAAAATGCGTGTGTGACACAACAAGGATAGTCCAGGTTCACCAGGAGGCTTTCCCGGTCGAGTTTTTGCATTTTGCGGAGATGTTTCTAAACAAACCCTCCTCTGGAGTCTGATTTTTTGAGATACTGCGTTCCTCCAAAGGTTAAATTTCTTTCTGGAAATGTAAGAATAATCTCGGTTCACAAGATGTACGTCCTCAACCTCAACTCGGTTTAACCCGGAGACAAAAAGCAACCGCATTTAAACAGAGTCAAATGTGGGCGTTGTCCAGGTGGCAGAGCTTTGATATTTTTTTTTAAGTTTTTCAAAAAATAAGCCTTCATAAGGGTCTGGAAATCTTGATTATCAACAGACTACAAGCATGTTTTATTAGAGTCACTGGGTCACTGGGTTTGATCGAATATTCGACGGCAGCTGCACGCTCAAAGTTCACCTTGCTGAAGAACGCACGCGACTCGAACGTATATCGACTTTCCTGCGCCTGAAGTGAATACGAATATATCAGTTAATAAGTGCTGGGAGATGAATCTGCGAATTGGTGGTTGATCCTGGAAGAATTTACGTACTTTACTCATGCTTATAAGCAACGATTCCGTGTTTTAAGTGAACGTTAATGATATGTGAATTTGACTTTTTCGATGTCTTGTTTTTACATCAGATAGATAAAAATATTGAAGAATCAAGTTGTGGCCTGGCGAGATTCGGCGCAGCCTTTAATTGTTTTATGTGCGATAAAGTATAAGGAATCAAACCTCGTGATCGTAGCTTCCACTTCTATCCCCCTTTTTTGCAAGAAGGCATCAAGTGAAGTCCGCAAAAACCCCTTTATAACTAATTTCAGACAAAAAACTAATTTTCTCATGATAAAGTCCGCCATCTTGAATTTTGATTTTTTTAGTCCATTTTCGTGATCAGCGACCTCATAAACCCCTTTGTAATTAATTTCAGCGAAAAACATCAACTTTTTCATATAAAGCCCGCCATTTTGAATATTGATTTTTGACATTTTTAAAATCCAGTTTCGTAATGAGCGACCCCAAAAACCTGTCAGTACAAATTTAAGAGAAAAATATCAACTTTCTGTGTTTTGTCCAGGAATTTTAGATTCTGGCCCACTGTGCGTCGTTGAAACATATTTTACCATGCAGAATTCGAAATTCATCGAAATTCTTGATGAGAATTTAACATCTAATTGATCTAACCGTTTTCTTCAAAATTTTAAAGGCTGTGTGTCAAAAGAAGAACTGAATGCATTTTGTTTGCTGGTGGTTAGGAGGCTTAATTGTGAAATATTTTTGAGAAAACTTAAATTTTGGTCCGTTGATTTCAGAAACACTTAATTTAGCCTTCGCAGGGACACAGGGTCTCATAATTAATCAAAGAATATGTTTGAGCGACCTGGTAAGTCCTCTGAAGCACCTGGATTATCATAGTTCTTATAATTACGTTTTTCAGATCCTTTAGGAGTGATAACGGGAAATTCCCTCCGAAGAATGATATAACTCGGCCTGGTAAGCCTTCTGGTGAATCCGGACCATCCTTGCTTTCTCCGAAACGTGTTTTAGCCTTCGCGCAGGAATATGTTTAAGAGACCTGGTGAATTCACTCGAGCACAGGTTGTCTCAGTTCTCATAAAGTCACCTTTCAAATCCCTCAGAAGGGTTTCTCTCGAAATGCCTCCGAAGAATGTTAAAGTTCGATCTGGTAAGTCTCCTAAAGTGAATACTAGACATTCTCTACTGCACATATAATTTTCTGGGTTATTCAATTAGTACAATTATGTATTAATATTCATTACTAAGAATCGTTAATTTCGTTATTTAATTTAGTTTTCTCCTTTCAGTGACGAAACGAAACAATAGTAAAAATGATTTTTGTTGTCGATGGCAATATCAGTAATGAATGTAACGAAAGTTTCAGTACGCAGTAACGTAACGTAACAAAAAGGAACGTACCTATAATTTTGTTTCGTTTCGTTCGGATCCCTAAACTTTTTCCTATACCATAATATCCTTCATCTATATACGCACATCAATCTTTTGGTATCTATTTGAAAATATGTATAACTATTACTCTATCTCTTTCTGTTAAAAATTTTGTATTTCAGCCTATTCCTCTTCTATTCAAGTAAATCTTTTTCTTTTTTCAATATATGTACGTGGTGACTCTTAACCTTCTAAGCTATGCAGGAGTGCTAAAGTTCGACAACATAAATCGAAAAGTTCTTTTTTATTATTTATCTGAAATGCTTTTTCATCATTTATTGTACCTTGAAGCAAACAATAAAGTCGGGCTGTGTAACGGCCCTCCATGACTCAGCCATAGGTTTAAAATCTTCTTTTGTCTGTTGGTCATATTAGCTTTCAAGATATAAAAAATATCGGCGTGAATAGAGGAAACTAAACAGAATAGGTCACTGAAATTTCCAAAGTTTTTGTATAATTTATATAAAATAATTGAGAACAGTAATTGAAACCACGAGAAATCTTAACTAGCCTCTGATTAAAGAGTAGGTTATCGCTTCTGGTAAAAAAATTAGGGATGAAAAAATACTTCCCTTTGCATAATTGTATAGTATCAAAATGATGGGCTTCAAACTGGAATTATTTTAATGGGGCAAAAAAGCGAAAATTATTTAAAGTATTGAGAAAAATGATTAATCCAGGATTTATTGACACTTTTAGATCTCGAAGAGTACAAAAGATTGATACAGAATATCTCTTGACAAACTTAACCCAACCAAATTGACAGTTTTTAGTATTATTTGCCTATGTTCTGGGACGTTGTTTTCGGGCCCATTGAGCGATATTGATTCTAAACAAGCAATTGTCAATGTGACCTCGATCTCTTTCTGACCTACTCTTCAGAAACGCACTGAGTAACAAAATTTCTTTAATACTTATAAATACAAAACGAAGAGCCTTCAGCTTCAAACATGTTGTTAATTAGATGAATAGATGAGGGATGGGCTGAGATAGAAACCAGAGGATTGGAAAAGATAGTCGACGGAATTCATTAAAAAATTATAAAGAAAGATTGACGTGAATTGATGATAGGTAAGCTGGGATGAAAAGGAAAAGCGGAGAATAGTATTAAAGAAGAAACATAAATACATTGACGTACATAAAGAAGAGGTAGGCTGGGATAGAAAAGATAGTCAGGAAAAAGTGTTTACAAAATAATTAAGAAAGATTGACGTACAATGATAAGGGATATACTGGTACAGAAAAAATGGGTAATGACATGGATTTATAAAGACATTAAAAAAGATTGACATGAATAGAAGACTTATATGTTGTGACAGAAAAAGGGGATTTGAAAAAAAAGTTTAAAAAATGTATTAATAAATTAATTGGAAAAGATTGACGCGAATATATGAGGCTAGTATAGAACAGATAGTCGGCGAATTGACTTGATAAGGAGGTGAGTAAAAATTGATATGAATAAATGAGGGATAGGCTGGAATATAATATACATCCGGAGAATTTAATTGATTGTAGAGATGAAAAAAGGTTGACTTGAATAGAAGAGGAATAGGCTGGGATAGCATAGAGAAAATTGAAAAAGATAGTCGGAGAATTTTTTAAACAAAGTAACAGAGAAAGATTGATTAGAATATATATGGCTGGGCTAGAAAGGATAGTCGGAGAGTTCTATTAATAAAAACATGGTAAAAGACAGTCGTGAATAGAAGAGGTGTAGGTTCGGATAGAGAAGAGGGGATTAGAGAATATAGTCTGAGAAAGTGTGTTAAAGAATTAATAGAGGAAGATTGAAGTGAATTGATGTGGGGTAGGCTGCGACAACAATAATAGTTGGAAAATATTATTGGAAAAGAAACATAAATAGATTGACGTACATAAAAAATACATAGAGAGAGGAATTGGTTGGGATTGAGAGATGGGAATGGAAAATATAGTGGGAGAATTGTATTGACAATAACATGGAAAAAGGTTGACGTCAGTATATGAGGGATAAGCTGGGATATAAAGGAAACTTGGAGAATTGTAGTGACAAAGAAACATAAATTGATGGACGTGAATAGATGAGGAATAGGATTTAATACAAAAGTGTGAGTTGAAGAAAATAGTCGGATAATTGTATTACAAAGATAAAGAAATAGACTCACGAATATCAATATGGGATAGATTGACTGAAAGATAGAAAAATATGGACGTCAATAGGCGAGGATAGAATGGTCTAATTTATTTGAACCTTTTTTTATTTCAGAGAATCATAATGTTTCAAAAGGATATGATTTCTATCATTTTACTTTCAGTAGGATGATGTAATTACAGTACAATTAAAAATATCATGAGCAGCATGAAAAAATGCACAAATGCAAAACCTGCCCCTGTCCATTGTCCTTTATTATGTTATCTTTTGCTCATTTTTCGCTTAGTCTCTCTTTTTGAAGAAATGAGATCCCTGAGTTTTCAAATAGACTCCAGCTTAGGAATTCACGACTCGGCTGCTTTAGAGCACTCGGGTGGTCCAACAGGAGACCTCTTCCATGTTCCGAGGTGTCTAGCAACCCTCGGGATCGCCCCTCCTATTACGTCGAGTGACATCCAGGCTAATATCCTTCCACTTCCTGTCACTTTACTTGCGCGTGTCTATCCCTATATAGTGTATACTCTTCTATACGCCCTCACCTCTGTGTCTATCCGTACTCCTCTGTTCATCTTTTTTACACTTTTTTTTCATTTGGCCTTTCGTGAAGCAGCGCACGTTGAAGCAGCCCTTGGAGGCTATTTCTCGACAGAGCTGTGGAAAAACCATGTCGCCGATCCCAGTCGAAACTTTCCCGTCGACCTTAATGCAAAAGGTCGCACTGGTCGTTGCTAAGGTCGGAGTCGTTGCAACGAACGAAACAAAAAGTAAACAATTTCTTTTCTTGATTTTAGAATAGGGAAACCCGGTTATCCCCGGCGACTCATGATTTTGAATAAACTGTACTTTTGCGATGATAAATCAACGTTATTATCTTTTAATATTGTCCTGAAGCATAATTTTTAAAATTCAGACACACATATCTCATTAGCTTGAAAGGAAATCCGATTTAGATATTTCTTTCCTAGAAAACAAGTGCATTTTGTGAAATATGAACCGAACTTCTGATCAAATATTTGAAAAACTACAAAAATAATAGATTGGTTTTGGTCGGGATACATGAATTTACTCTTGAACTTTTGTTTCTGTTAAGGATTAATAAATAAGCTTTTTGGTGAACACAGTAACCACTAATGGTTTTTGATTTTTGGTGAGTATTTCTGTTCTAGTATAAAAAATTGTGAAGTCTTAATTTTAAGAATAGATTTCCTATTGTTCAATATTGTAGTAAAAATTTCCAAACATTACGATTTTATCGGTTGCCGAGGCTACCGACACTCTTCTTGAATAACCTTTTTTGAATCTCAAGTAAATCGCTTTTATTTCCCATCTAATAAGATTATTCTTTAAATATCTGCTTTGGAGTTATTAGTTGGAGCACTAGAATTATAATTAAAGTTTTAAATTTCTATTTTTATTAATACCGACTGGATTATTAATAAAAAAGAATTAGGTGGCTGGTACTACCGCACACATGTAAAAGAAAAATAATATTGTTTAATAGATAACATATGTCATACTTTGGGATAAATTTTAAACCTTTAAAATTGTTGAACAAAATGAAATTAATGACTGGAAACTTGTATTTTTAAATAAATATACTTATTTATTACTTAAAATACTTGGAATAAAGAAAAATCTTTTATCCTGTTTGTCTTATGAAATTAGTTTCAGTGAAAATGATTAAATTGTTAAAATATATTAAAATTACAATTTTTTCACTTTTAAGCACGAGTGAAGTATTTAACCTTGATAGTTTATTATATAAAAAAACTTAAAGTAATTTCAAATATCAGAAAGGACTTTTCCTTTGTAAATATTTCAAAATTGTAAATGTAAAAATCTTAAATCTTGTTGATCGGCTTTCTGCTTAAAACTTAAAAAATTAAATTATTGCAAACTGGAATGGTTTTAAACTAAAGAACTTCAAATTAAAACAATTTAAAAAAGAATAATCATATATCAAAAACCTGAAAATGGTTTGGTTTTATTTATAAGTCTTTGGAAATTGTGTTGTTTGAAAATAATTATATTTTATAGTTGAAAAGAACAATTAAAACCTACATATGCTTGGTTGAATAACTCATTTTACCCTGAATACAGAATAAAGTTGTTTGAATAAACCTTGAAAATTAAACAAATTTAAATTAAAAACTTTAAATAGTTGAATAAGTCCCAATTCAAAGCCTTTGATATTAAACAACCTGTAAATGAGGAATACAGTGGATCCTGGATTAAATATAATTCGGGCTTGGCCTACAATTGGCCTTGAAGCTGTTTCCAGAGCCTCCAAACGTAAACAGGCAGGGCCGCGTGAACCATTTACTAATATTACACAATATATGCCCGCGAGTACCCGCGCACTGCTCCTTAATCCCACGCTCCTGGGGTTTCACGCTTGATTGAACATTCTCTCTCTCGATCCGGAGGGACTTCACTCTTTGCTTGAAACCGCCGCGGCAGCTCTTCGCGGAATTATTGAATCAGAGCCAACTAAATCCAGGACCCAGTGTACTTAAAATTGTACACTTTCACAAACTTGGAAGCCATAAAAATGGAAACATTTTTATTCTCAAGCTTCAAATATAAATAATTTCACCACTAAGAATTTAAAATTCTGTGAATTTCCTGAAATCCTTGCATTTCTTAAATATCCTGAATTCCTTAAATATCCTGAGTTCCTTCGATATCCTGAATTCCTTCAATATTCGGAATTTTCTGTATTCCTTGACTTCTCTGAAATCCTACAATACTATAAGTCTCTAAAATTTTCGGAATACTCTGAATTCCTGAAATTCTCTAAATTCCTTAAATATCCTATATGCCTCGAATTTTCCTAATTCCTCAAATTCTCTAAATGCTTGGAAATCCCTGAAATTCTCTGAATTCCTTGAATATCCTAAATGCTCTAAAATCCCTTCGGATATCCTGAATTCCTGTAATATTCAGAAATCTCTGAATTTCTTGAGTTCTCTGAAATGCTTGAAGATGCTGAATTCACTGAATTCCTTGCATATTCTAAATTTCGGAAATTCCTTGAATTCTCTCAATCCCCTGAATTGCTGAATTTCTTTAATTTCCTGAATTCTTTAAATTCCCTGAATTTAGAATACTTAAGGAATTCAGGAAAGTCTATAAATTTCCTGAAATCCAAAAGTTTGCTAAATTCTTTTAAATCTCTGGATTCCTTCTATTCATCCGAATTCTCTGAAATCCCTGAATTCATTTAATTCCTGAATTTCGTCAATTTTTTAAATATTTTAAAATCCTTGGGATTCAGGAAATTCCAAGAATTCAGGAAATCATACACGAATTCAAGGAATTACGATGAATCAGCGAATTTATATAAATTCAGTTACATATACCAGGAAAATTCACAGGAATTCGGAAGATTTCAAGAAAGTTAAAAGAATTAAAAATTGAGAACATAATTTTACTGTTGTATATTTGTTAGGGGTGTGCAAAAAACTCGAGACTCGAAGTTCGAACGAGTCGAGTCGAGCTTGTTAGCTTTCCAGTCGAGTCGAGTTGAGATCGATCAGGTTCGAGTCGAGTCGAGCCGAGTCGAGATCGAGCTTTCCA
>CAKNWT010329546.1:0-11692 GCA_932066315.1 Andricus coriarius | reverse complement strand
GTCAGGTAAGGATGGATGAGGATACTTCAGGATAGTCGGATTACTCGGAAAATACATAAATAAAAAGGAAAAACAGGCAAAATCAATTCCTAATAATAAAGGAACTAAATTAACTAAACACAAGTCTTGGAAAACCATGCAGCTTGCGGATTCTGATCAGTAAAGTTGAATCTTTATATTGAAAGTTTATTAAATGAAATTTTAATAAATTATCGAACCATTGATAATTAATTGCTTGTTACTTGCATTTAAATTGCAACGTCACATTAAAAACCTTATCGATGCCCCTATTATTCTGCCTGATAAAACTTTTCACTGAGATAACCTACATATTGTTAAAAAATATTAATGGTATAACAACTGTCCTAATGAGTTCGTACAGAAACATATAAATAAAAGACTTTCTGAGTTAGATTTGAAGAAAAACCAGCCTTCTAATAACAACACAAAAGTTGATGGTATAATTTATGTTAAACAGGAGATCATCTTCATTCCTTTCTTAGAGACAATTTCACAAAATTTAAAAAGCCTATTGAATCAATTAATAATAAAAACTGTTTTTAGAGTTGAATCCAAGTTAAATAAATATATTAAATTAGGTAAAGACAAATTAGATACTTTAGATCAATGTAACGTAGTTTATAAAGTCACATGTAACTGCGGCAGGACCTATGTAGGACAAACGAAACGCTCCCTACACATTAGAATATAGAAACATAAAAATAACATCGACCATGTTTGAAAAAATCATAAAGTTATAGCTAAACATTTGGTTCAATACCATAATAGAGATCCAACTGCCATTAATTGGGTTGGGGTTGAAATCCTACATGTTACAATTAAAAATACTGTCATTTTAATGATTTACATTTCAAATTACATCAATTTGGAAGATTTAGAATTGAAAACTGTTTACTTTTGATCTTCAAAATCATTACAACTCAAGAATGGTTACTTATACATCTCTCAAAGTCAACGAGTTTTCGATTTTAAACCTTCAAAAATAAAGAATTTTGAATTTAAAATCGTTAAAATTTCCAAATTCCTCATTGCAAGTCTTCATAATTAAACTATTTCAAAAAAATTTCCAAATTACATACCTTTCAAATATTCTTTTTCCGTGAACGGCGTTCTCTCGAATCACGGCAGGCCTATTTCTAAGGTCCTTAATTGGAAGAGCACCGTAACTACCCGTTACGTCCTTTTCCCGAATTCAAGCATTCCCATTCAACACCGTTAACCACATTTTCAATAATCAATTCACATATTTAAACAATTTTTTCCACAAAAATGAAAATATCATATGCAAATTAGTCAAGAACAACCAAAACAGCTTAGAAAATGAATTAGAATCCGCTATACACGTGAATAAAGATTCGATCAGTTTTTGTCGATTTCCTCGGCTTCGCTCATTTTGCTGTTCATGGTGTTCTTCCAAATCACGGCAGAGCTGCTAAAAAAGGGACTAAGTTCAATTTTCAATTATAATTCTCAAATCATTATTCTCCAATACATCTACGAGTTTTTTACCTTTATTATTGGCAATCTGATCCATTGGTAGACGAGTATGTGTGAAGAGGAGATTCTGAGGAAATGCACCTGACTCCATTTGATTTAGATCCGCTACGCGGCAATTAAAATTACCTCCTATAATTATAGTTGTGTCTGTATGGTTAAGCGCGATATAAGCAAGTATAGAGGTGAGTTCATTTGAATTATCTTCATAGGGGTCTGATGGGGCCAGGTACGAATTGCCTAGAACCAGAGAGTTCCCATTATATTGTACTCTTTCAAACATACAAGATTTAGAAAAACATAGCATGGAGATCTCATAATATTTTTTATTAAATATAATTGCTAATCCTGACTTAGCTCTACCTCGGCTTACTTCTCTTACTGCCGATTAATATTTCACCTGAAGATGAACAGGGATAAAGGTCGATATCGCAGGATCAGCTTTCAGCCATGTTTCGTACAAACATATAACATCTCTCTCACTGTTGTGCTCCAAAAGATCACCATAATTTTTGAGCCCGTGCACGTTCCAAAATAATATTCGGGGAGTGTATTGCCATTCTATATATTTACTGTATGTTTTTTGAGCCCGTGCACGTTCCAAAATAATATTCGGGGAGTGTATCTATTTTAGTATTTTTAGGGGTATCTTTGGCGTCATTTTTTGGGCGTCCTCTTCATTTTTTCGTTTGACTATTTGGTGAAGAGAATTGATAGAGCCGTTTCCCTGCGGGAGTACTAGTGATTTCGCTCACTCCAGGCTTGTTATTCTGCTTGGGAGTATTCAAGTTTTTATCTACGATTCTGGTAGGATTGACATCTCCTTCCTTGTGATTTGAACCACATTCTTTCTCTAACTCGTTGTCTTCAAGTACTTTCATGTCTTCAACACTGATTATTTCTCCATTCAGGACTATTTTATTGTGTTTCTAAATTGGGTTCGAGCCGGCAGCTCGAAGTTTGCGGGCATATTGTGCAATTATTCTTTTTTCTTCCCTTTCCTCTTTAGTGTAATCGTTAGAGATTAGTAGATCGTGTTTTTTAAACTCCATGATCATTGAGAATGCATATTTTACCCATCAGTTAGCAATTAATTTAATAAATTATTGTCCTTTTTAATGGAAATTTCCCCAGATGAAATCAATCTTCTATCGCTGCTTCAAGAACTGCAAGTCTCACCTTTCAAACAAACTTTCATGAATGCCAAGCATAAATCATTATTGTCCTCGGGGTCATCAGGCAAGTTATTGTTACGTCTGGATGCAGCATGCCACCCTTCTTTTTCTTGAAAACTTAACTTATGTTTAGGAAAACAGAAGTAGCCACATACTTTAATCTAAGTTATAATTTAGTTAATTTTATTCTGCATCAATAGTTAGGATTTTGCATTTTTTCTACCTCTCCATGTTAATTAGTAGGTGCCGCAATGAGACCGCTATCGATGCGAATGAACGCACAGGTAATCACTCTGCCTAATAAAAGGGGCAATTTATGGGTTTTGTTTTCATTAATGTGATTCCAGGTATGTGCATCCTTCTGTGTTCTTCCCCATTCCATGAGATGTCGCGGTCAATTAATTTTGAGCGGCACTAAAGAATCATCCTTCAACCCGTTAGAATACGGATGCTTGCAAGGATCACAGTGTAAGAGCTTTCAATTAATTTTAACCAGCGCAGAATTAATGTGAAGGTGAAATTTTAAATTAATTCACTCATAAGTGTTTCAGGAAATTAGGAAAATCTTATTGAATTTTTAACCCGTTGCTATACGGGAGCTTATTCAATGTAGTTCCGGTTGTTCTTAAATACTACCTTATCAGGATTAAATTTAATTATTCGTTCAGAATGAAAAATACTTGTATCCTATGGATCAAAGAAATTTCCCAAAATGAATCCTGCATTTTTATTTCGTAAACAGTAAGAGCAAAAGAGGACAGCTAAAGAATTAATAACTAATTTCGAGGCACGAAATAAGTCCTCAAGAGAATTTATTTACAAGATTTAAAAGTTAGGAAAATGAGACGAAATTTTGTACAGTGGCAAACAGTGCATCCAGGTTTGCACAAAAACTAGTGTCGTTTAACAGAGTTAATAGTCAAAAGAAGTTCCAATCGTTCCTCAGGGAGAGGGTAAATTGAAGCAAAAATAATTAGAAACGCGAAATCCGGGCCGCAAATTTATTACATGCGTATTTTAAAATTCAGAGTTTGAAACTTGAAAAGAGTGAAGTCAGTTTTACTGCTAATTGGAAGCTTCATGTAGTATCATAGGATCAGTTTCCTGGCACTTTCAAACATTGAAGCTGTTGTAATGAATCCATGCGTCAGAAAATTAAAAGTAATGCTCGTGAAAAAGAATAATGTTACAATCTACATGTCTTAATACGCCTTCTACTCGTATGTCGATATAATTTTACCTATTAATTTGTACACATGATTAATTCCTGTAAGCATTTTTATGATTTATGTCAGTTAACAGGAACTTGCATGTGGAGGCTGAAGACGATTCCGAAACTGGGACTTCCCACAAATTTACATGAATAACCTCTTATTTACACCCCTTCAAGGTCCATCCGGGACCCTGGACTGGGGCGCAGATTTTTGGAATTTAACTTTTACAAATTCCTCGCTAATTCCTTCTCCTTGCTCATAGTCACGTAGCTGCAGTAAGTTTTATAAACATCTTAATCCGAACAACCCTAAACTGATTTACTGGGTTTTCAATAAGTCTGCCATACAAAACTTGGATTTACTCAGCTTCAATCAACGACAGAAGGCGCTCAAAAGGTCACTTTTCCAAATTGACACTCCATCCCTCTAATTGATTACGGATTAGACACGCAGGACGATCTTGGAACTACGGAGCCGATCAGTTAGAGTTGTTTCCACCTTCGAGTGCGATCAGACTAAAAGTCTGATCCCTTCCTGACTTGGCGTTATCAAACCCAGGACTCGGGTCAACTTTTTCGCAAATCTGTCAAGCTCATGATTGGGAAAATTGTTCCGAATTCAAGCCTTTGTCCGTGAGTCGGCACCGTCCAAGGATATCTTCACATCCTGGACTGGGTTTTGTTCCTTTTTTTAAACTAAATTAAACTTCTGGAGCCTTGTCCTGTAGTTTTAGTTGAGAAGCATTGATAACAAACAATTTCATTTCGGTAGTTTTAATAAGAAGCAGAAGCAGTTAAGCAAGCATCTCCCAGCAGCCAGGAAGTTTCCTGACAACAATTAACAAGTAAATTGAAATTTAAGATTAATATATTGCAGTTTTGTATTCTAAAATGTATCCCTTTTGATTTCTACACTAATTTTTCCTTTTGACTCTCATCTTCCTAGTCATCCAATAATTTTCTTGATAAATTTGGTTTCTTGATAATTTGGTTTCAGGCGTAGGATACTGCCCATAAACGAACTCTGTTTCATCCGGCAAATTAAGAATTTTACTGTCGTTTGCTCCCTATTATCCTCACCATTTCTATTTATTCATTCATGTACTAAAAATGTTATTTTGCTTTATGTTTTGCGGAAATTGCGGTTTCTCAATCTGATTAATCCTCATTTTCTCTGGTTTTGAGAATAGCCTATTCATAAAAGAAGTAGAGCCAGTGTTTCGCGACGGAGTTTGCAACGAATTCCATATTTCGACGGGACAAAGCCGAAATTGCGAACTTTCTTGCAAACTGCCGAACACAGTCTCAATCTAATTCTGGAAGCCTCAGAAGGAAAATTTGTCCATTTGATCATATCAAAACGACGCGGACCCGCACTTGATAGATACCCCCGATGGTGTATTTGCATTGCTATGCGTTGGCGATAAACTGCATAGAAAAAGGTGTCAACATTTAGGTTCCCCCTCAGAATTAAACTCCTTACGATGTTTACGACGAGGAGTCTGACGAGTTAAACACTATTCTTTGGTACGTACAAGGGTCAACTCACTCTGTCAAACAAAGAGTCGCCAAAATTTGCGAAAAAAGCAGAGGCCATTTATTGGGACCACATCGACGACAGCGCGCTAAAAATTACATCGAAGCGTTCCCCCTTCATTTTTCGTTAGAGGGAGACGGCCTCCCTGGAACCGATATTGCACAACACAGCATTCCCACAAACAACAATTTGCCTGTTTTTTCGAAACAATATCGGTACCCTCCAGTGCATGAACCTGAAGTCCGGCAAGAAATAGTAAAACTAATAGAAAACGGAATTATCGGTTCATCAAAGTCTCTCTACAACTCGCCTCTTTGGATCATTGCAAAAAAGGCGGATGAGCAAAGGAATAAGCGTTGACGCCTCGAAATAAACTTTGGGGCACTAAACGAGAAGACTGTAGGCAACGCATACCCCCTCCCAAACATCAATGAAATTTTATACCATTTCGCAGGAGCAAAGTATTTTTCAGTATTAAACTTGACTTCCGGTTTTCACCAAATACTGTTGAATCTGGACAAGCAAAAAACTGCTTTCTCTACCAATAATGGGCATTACGAATTTCATCGTATGCCGCTTGTTTAAAAAGGCGCTCCAGCTACCTTCCAAACGTTGATCGTGTTTTGACCAGACTACAGGGATGCAGTTATTCGTTTATATAGACGATATTGTCGTTTATGCGTCCACGTTAGGCAAACACTATAATCCCCAAAAGATCGAATATGTGAAGAATTTCTCGGTACCAAGGAGCTCTAAGAACATTAAAAAATTCTTGGAACTCATTGGCTATTACCGCAGATTCATTCCAAACATGGCCACAGAAGCAAAGCCGTTGATGGAACTCCTCAAAATAAATCGGTCTTCTAAATGGAAGGCAGAACAACAAGCGAGTTTTGAGGAACTTCACAACTGCCTCTGTAACGAGCCGATGTTGCAATGCCCTAAGTTCGATGAGCCGTTTACTGTAACCACAGATGCGTATAATCTCGTTATAGGCACGGTTCTGAGTCAACGTAAGTTAGGCAAAGCTCTGTGGATAGCTTTCACGATCCGTGTGCTTAATTCAGCGGAAACCAACTATTCCGGTTCGGAAAAGGAGTCTTTGGCTGTCGTTTTTTTTTTTACCAAACATTTTCGTCACTATTTATACGGCCGAAAGTACAGTGGTAACCGACCAAAAATCCTTGATCTGGTTATACAACACTCGTGACAAGCCAACATGCCTTCTCCGATGGCGGTTGAAGCTGATCGATTATCAATACGAGATTAAGACCATCCTGGAAAAATTAATATGAATGCAGACGCGCTCTCGAGTGATTCGCCTCAGCCTAGTCATTCTGTTATGACTTTCCCAGCAACAATTAAAAAAAGGAGCGGCAGGCCGCGAAAATACACGCTTTCAACACCCTGTCCTCCAACTTAGATTGCTGATAGCGAGACTGACGGAATTGGAGGCTGAGTATAAGTGCGTCAAGAGGCCTTACGATTCATGAAGTGTAAACCAACTCTAGGATCATCAATCGCAGAATCAGTATATCCTTTGGGTTTGTCATGCTCTTCTGATGACGAAACCAATTTTTGGGACGTGTCAATGCGTAGAGTCGGTCGCAGAGTGACTCGAACCTCGAATCGCTATTCTCCGAATCCGCGCGACCGACACGCAGCAACCATCAGAATCGCGACAAATAAGTAGCTAACACCGGTTTAGTTAGACGCAACCTTGAGGAGCCTATTGTTTCTCAATCACCAGTGGTTGCTCTGCCATCAATTCCCGACCATTCAGGCACAGGTTCAAATGAAGAAACACTCTGTAAAATGGACGAAACCGCCATTCCCGCAGACGATGTGGTTAATACAGCGATCCGGAAACTCCACGAGCGCCTATCACAATACACACCCTTTAAATAACCTTTGATCCGTCCAGTGCTGCACCCTACGGAAGAACCTTGGCTTCGCGTTGAGAACGCTAAACAACCAAAAGCTATCGAAATGTAAGAAACGATCCCAACGGATAAAGACTTTTCACATAACCTCCCTTTACCAGGCAACCTTCCAAAAGATATGGATTCTGACGTCCCATCTCTCTCCGTCAAGACTTCGCGCGACTCTCTGACCGTAGGAAAGTACAATCTGGTCCATTTTATCTCTGCGAATTGCGGAGTAACGACGAGCGTTATTCAGACCTTACTGGACCATGACTACTTAAATCCGGATTTAATTGGCAGGCAAAATTCAAAAAAGGGTCAAGTTATGGTTGCAAAGGTTGGGACAGCGGTCATCTTTAGCGTTATTATTAGCGAAAATTGTTACGATAACCCCTGTTAATGCCCTAAGAAATACTCTACGAGCAGTATTAGCGGATTGTGATTTCAAATTCACTCGTTGTTTCGATAGGTGCAGATCCCTTCCTCTGCGCAGAGGAAGAGTGTAATCCGCGACTATTGCGACAGTCTCATCGCCGGCCATAAGGGAGTAACTAAGACTTACTGTCGGATTCGCGATCGATTATTGTGGCCTGACATGAAAAGGGATATCCAAAACTTCGTCAGAATATACCACAACTGTCAAAAAAAGAAGCTGGTACGCATTAAAACGCGCCAGGCCATAATAATCACCGACACTCCGGGCGACGCGTCGTGGGCGGCAATTCGGGCGGCTTCCGCAACACGTTGAAAAGCGGCGGCTCGTCGAATCCGCTCGGCTTCTTGTTCGGCGGCACGTCTAGCCCGCTCAACAGCCTGCCGGCGAACCGGTGCTCTCGCTCCTCTGCAGCGCGTTGGCGGCGTTCCTCGTGTGCTCGTCGACCCTCAAACGCCCGACGCTCTCTCTCTCCACGTGCGGAAGGACAGCCTCGGTAGCCAGTAGCTCCCGACGACGTCGTGTGCGCTGGTTTGAACATGTGCGTTTTGCTCCCCCCTGTAATCAAAAGGTTTGTGAACAGGACGCACAGACGCACACGACGCTGCTACAGGGGGAATGAAAGATGACATATGTGATGAGCACGGAGCTCCTTCGATTGCTCTAAAAATGCCCTTTTGCAAGTGAGTGCCAACCTAGTACGGCCAACCGCATCACTGACAGAAGGGGATTTAATCCATCACCTGGAGACCAGCACTAAGAGGCCAAACTTCATGGTGTAGATACAGACAATTAAGAGAACTATCACCTGCCACTTACTTGGTTTCCTTTCGTGCGATGCCTTGTAGAAACCCCAGGGACCCTAGTCATCCTTGGGTGATTCTGGAGCGAACGATGAAGGAAGCGGAAAATACTAAGAGAACAATGAGAATCACGGTTATTTAACTTGACTGCGAAGCTTTATGTATTTGGAAGGATAGCAGAGCTGACACAACAGTCCTCCGAGAATATTCGTACACGAACTGCCTGACTATCTCCGCTCTCGGCTCTCGCTAGCCTCGCACGGAGCTGCCTGTGGTAGCGGGGACGGTGTCAAGCTCGCCGATTGGCTGAGAGATTTTCTTTTTTTTTGTCTTTGACTATCAAGCGTACACTAGCTTAAAAAGAACTTTACTTGCTATATGTAAAGGACTCATTAATTTAATCAAATTTAGTTGTTTGTTTGATGTACGTTTAAACATGAGTACATGTGTACACGTACATCGTACATCAATCGGGTGGTTATTATTAATGCTCGTCCAAAGGGAGTTTGTTTGATAATTAATCATTTTAATATGCCCCAGAGTCTGTTATTTAAAATTGCCCCCTTCCTCCCATAAATTTATATCTCCCCTCCCAATT
Source organism: Andricus coriarius (assembly GCA_932066315.1). Taxonomy (NCBI): domain Eukaryota; kingdom Metazoa; phylum Arthropoda; class Insecta; order Hymenoptera; family Cynipidae; genus Andricus; species Andricus coriarius. The sequence continues at coordinate 2,493 of CAKNWT010329546.1, read as the reverse complement.
ATATTTTGCCCCCTAATGTGTCTATAATTCGTTAATCTTCTATGAACATTTTGGGAAGCTATATAACTTCCGAAAATGTTTATTTTCAAAATGATTGAGCTCTCAGGCTATACGGCCTATGCGTCTGAGAGAGAAAGAGAGAAGGGAAGAGTGAGAGAGAAATAGCGGTGAAAGTACAGGAAGGAGCGCGCGTTGGTGAGAGAGGGACGGACGTCGGCGAACGTGACTTGGCCTGCCGCAATATTGTCGTAGGAACGTAAACACGGCTAGCGCACGTGCACTCAGGCTGTCGACACTCAGCCGGGAAAACTTTCCGGCAATTAACAGGCCCATTAGAGGAAGAAACCGAAGGATCGGAACAAAGGCCATGTTTCACGAAGGGTGAGCAAACTCGTCGTTTTGAATCCCGAACATCAGCAACTTGTCACGTAGGACCTTGACCGAAGTTTTGTAAGGAAACTTGAGTGAACGATCACGTGGGCAATTTCTTGGATTCTCGTGGTTAGTGATGCATATCGATCATTCTAAAAATTATCTAAAATCTCGTTAGATTAAATTGAAACCTTGAACACCATACTCATCACATCGAGACGAACGATCAATCAATCGTGATGATCCTCTCGTCTCGATCAACTTTTTTCATTGCAAATTCTTGATCTCCATTAAATTTCAGTTTCATCTAACTATGTTTTAAACACATCTCGATTTTGTCCAAAAATGATCCATATGCATCACTACTCGTGATTCTCAATTTGTCCATCTGACATATAAAAACTCCATACCTACCCGGATCTATGGTCGACGAGAGTGCATCTCGGCAGCCCAGATCCCTACTATGGTGTCTCGCAGTAACCTTCCCTAAACCTAGTTTGTACAATCATCTAGATTGCCTTCTGGCAGCCCTGGTATTTATTCCAAGCAGTCTATACGAGGTAACTGTATTTAGCCCCACCCATGCAAGTTATTAAAAGTGCCTCTCTTTAGGCGCGCTAGCTTGTGCGTCCCGGTATGCGACCGGAGCAAAAGTCCGCAAGTGGTAACGCCTCCTGACGTTACTAGGCTCCTCTTCGTTATCGTTCGTCGGTGGGTGGTGCTGTTCCTGAGCGCCCTCGTTGCTGCCTTGTCGATGCCCAGTTGGGTCGACCTGATCCTCCTGTCCGTCGTCGCTTGCGAGGTACTCGTCATGTGGTTTGATGAGATGAGCTGTCATCATCATTCTTCTCCCTATCCATGGTTTCGATTAATTGGTGAGAACACGTATTCGCCTTCAGAGAGCGACGGTGATGCTTCTTCGCGAAACCTAGCGCTGGATACCTGCTTTAGGTTCCCGAAGAGAGAGAGAGAGAGAGAGAGAGAAGTTTTGGTATTGGTATTCGCTTGGAGACAGTCATGACAATGGCTTGCGCGTGTGACCTAGGGCTGGTTACCAGCTGCAGACACCTAATGTTGGTTTCCAGCTGTAGGTATTTTTTGTAAGGGTGTTGGTTACCAGCTTCCAAAGTTCTGAAGTTCTGGGCGCCCTTTCCAGTGCGCGCCGTTTTAACGGGGAGGCTGCGTGGGCGTTACGTGGGATTCGCGCAGAGAGAGAAGAAAATCGATGGAGGGAGATGCGCGCGTCCGGCTTCGTTGGCACTGTACTCGTTACCCTCGCCTTTACTCGCACTGCCGCCTTGCTGACGTCACTGCTGACAGAAAAAATCGCAACTTTCTAGCATTTTTCACAGTAAATATTATTGAAAATAATAACTATTTGTTTAAACAATTATATTTGTTAACCCGAATTAATTATTACCTTCCTCGAATTAAAAAGTGGATCAAAAGTTCAAAATTTTAGAAAAAGCTGCAACTATCTATAATTAATATAGAAGAAGGTAGTTAAAAACAATAATAATTTGTTTGAACAATTAGGTTTGTTAAATTGCATCCCTCACTCTAAGAGAACAGTGGACAAAAAGTTGAATATTTTTGAAAAAACTTCAACTTTCTAGCGTTTTTCAAAGAGAATATTATTATAAATAAGAATAATTTTTTTGAAAAATCTTTTTGGTTAACTTGAATTAATTATTTCCAAAAACTCGCAAAACCCAATTTTTCACTTATGGGGTTTCTTTGGGACCTTATAAAAGAGACTTATGGGCGTAATATTTGACAAGTAATTATTCATTTGTATACTATAATTAATTTAGAAAATAAATGTTCAGTTTTAACTGAACTTAATTGGCTACCGCCAATCTTGAACAATTTTTTTAAATCAGGGAAATAGTATCAAACAAATCCTATCTTAAATTCAAAGAAGGAAAGAGCATTTTCTAAAATCAAACAAACTTGCACTTCTTTTAAAGGTACTTTCCCTTTAAATTAGTAACATAAATTTAAAGAAAAGGTGACTTAAATTTGAGCATTATTAAAGCCTTCAGATTTGAAAATAATTTAAAACAAAAGTTCCTAACATTTTAAGCTCTAGTTAAAATTTGGGTTATTCATAGTTCCTCA